>QNUK01002010.1:0-21228 GCA_013621035.1 Clarias magur
CACAGTTAATTAACTTCTGTGTAACTGATTTACCTGCACGTTCTCAAGCCTGCCGTGAGGGGAAACCAGGTCTCTCAGGTGGGAGGAAACAAATTAGCTGGAATGCTAATTCACTCTAAATCATTACTGTATCAGCACACAAATGAATTAGCACAGAGATTCGATGGCTAACACGCTGGAATGCCTCGAGCAGCTGAATAAGCAGGAGTAATGTAGATGTTATTGATACGAATGGAGCTGTAATTACGGCTATGAGCAGTAACCCCGCCTCCAACAGGACCGTAACCATAAAATAGTAACTAATAAACAGAGCAGACTGATTGTAAATCCTTGTTCTCTCTCCAGCCTGTGTGTAATAATGAACACACAATGTAAACTCACACGTTCACTCACTCGCTCATCGTCTATACCACTTTATCCCGTATTCAGGACTGCGGGGGGGGGGGGGGGGGGGGGATGGGGGGAGCAATTTGGGAACACCAATCAGCCGAAGCTGCATGTCTTTGGACTGAGGGAAGAAACCGAAGTACCCGGAGGAAACCCACCAAGCACACGCAAACTCCACTCTCACACTGACCGGACGTGGGATAAGAACCTGGAACCTGAAGGTGCAAGGCGACAGTTCTAACCACTATGCCACTGTGCCGCCTCCAATAGGAATATGTATGTATAAATTTTTATTTTAGCTTTACAGGAACACAAAGGATAATTTTACAGCCTTTTAGGATGAACTTTCAATACTCTCATTTTCGCGCGCACACACGTTAATCAGGGGTGTCAAGGCTAACAAGGGGTGCACTTACTTTTGTCCCATCACCCTAACTCGAAAATCCACAAAGAAGAGAGTTACCTCCTCTGTCCTGATGATGCTGGAAAACGAATAAATTACTAACCAATCACGATCCAGAAGTAAAATAAATACTTTAGTACAGACTTTCAATTTTTTTTTTTTATCTTACAGTAAGTGTTCTGAAATGCCGACGCTAACACTAACATGCTTATAATGCTTTAGCACACCTTATAACCTAAGTAACCTAAGGATATTTATATAAATCAAATAGATGTTTGTTTCATGCATTCAGAGGAATAAAAACCAGTCTCAGAAAAACTTCCGTCTGTCTGTCTGTCTAGACTGTGTCTCAGCATCACATAAAACTGTCTGTACAGAACTGACTGAATCTCCTGCAGCACTTAGATCTCAGTCTGAAGTTTAATCTGCACCATCAGTGAATCTACATGTGGAGTAAAAGTGATGTTATGAACAGTTATGTGTGGGATTTAATAATCTACTGTAAAATAATCTACTAATGCGCTACTGTCTCGATGTAAACAAACACCTGCACCAATAGATATTAATGAGAAAAGATAAAGTGAATGTTTTGACTGGGATTAGTTCATATTTTCACTTTGGCTGAAATAACAGCGCTGAAGTGGTAGAAGTGAATTTTAACACGCCGGAGTCGTTTTAAGACGAAACTTCATCTTTATCTGATCGACTTTTTCCATTTCTCATCTGTGATTCTCTCTCCGATTACCGAACAGCGAGTGTGTTTGTCTGAGCACCAAAGAAGTCCAACTTAGTGTAAACAAGGCGTCAGATACTCGACCTTACAGAATGTGATTTCTGTCTGTTAATAAGTGAGACAGAGAGTTCTGCTGTACAGAGAGACACACACACATGGACGTGGACTTCAACCTCTAATAATAATAATAATCATAATAATAATAATAATAATAATCAACAATAATAATATCACTCATTACATTAAATATCAGCAGATTATTATTAGATTTAACATTTTAACTGTTTCTACAAACTCTAACCGTTAGCGATGCGTGCTAACACTAGTTTAATATAAGAGTGAGCTGTGGATGAAAGTAAATGCATTTAACTCACACGTTATTCTTTCTGACATGGTCGGCTCGGTCCACGCGGTTCTGACGTGGTTCTGTTCTGTGTGAGTGTTACAGAGAGCTGCTCGAGAGCGAGTGTTGTTTTTCCGATTTCACACTGCAGTCTCATTGGGTTCGGGACGCAGTGATGACTGAAGGGTTGAAGACCACGTATGATTGGTGGGGTCACACACACACACACACACACTTATCAGTCCCAAACACTTGTCAAGTGGCAGTTACTTGCTAAAACACACACACACACACACACACACACACACACACACACACACACACACACACACACAAATATAAAGTTACTTTCTGTTCATCTTATTCATTACCATCATCTGCCTTTCTTTCCCTCTTTTTTTTCTCGTCTTGTCCCTTTCTCTCTGTCTCTCTGTCTTTTTTTGTCTCTACTCTTTTACCATTCCTGCCTCCTCTCTGTCCCTCGCCCTCTCTGCCTGCCCATTTGTCTTCCTGTCTTTCTGGCTCTTTCTCTTTTAGTCTCTCACTCCGACGCTCTCTTTGTGTATTTACAGATGAAGCGCTTCTGTCGTCTCAGCACTTTTTCCGCTCGGGACTCAGGAGAACATCATTAACCTGCTCATAACGATTCGAGCGCTTCATTAAGAACGGTCCTGAATTACTCTCGGGTTTGACTGTTCTCGGAGCGCCCATGACCTTCGACCTTCTGGCTTCTGCCCCGAAATGATGATGTAGGAAGCGCATATCGATACGACGCACAAGCGACTACAAACGAACAGAATTGTGGGAAAAAAAACTGAACGCTTTGATCTCTAAAGCGGTTTACACCCTCTGAACGGGTTGACACACAGATGTGCAGCGTTAATGCACTTCATCTTTCTCTCATCACTGCTGGTATCATCAGCTAACTTTACCTAACTAGCATACTCGCTGCTGTGCTACGTTTCTGTCATGTGCTGTTTATTTATTAGCTTGGATATTAGCAGACAAAACAACGTTAATCAGCCCTTGCAGTTAGTAAGAAATAAATGTAAATTAACATAAAAGATGACCTGATGCAGGAGGTATTTGTTGTTGTTGTTGTTGTTGTTGTTGTTGTTGTGTGTGTGTGTGTGTGGATGATTATTAGGTAATAAATTTTTTCTACTCAAGATTTATTTTAAAGTAGATTAGCGGAAAACACTGAATTATGGATGAGCATGACTGAGTGTGTGTGTGTGTGTGTGTGTGTGTGTGTGTGTGTACACACGTGTGTCTCCTCATGTGTATTGCATCTAAACCACGCATGAGTGTTAGTCAGAGTCCAGATTGATGTAAACAGCGATGCCGCGTCTCCATAAACACAATGACTTTTTAATTACAGTCGTGTTATTTGCATCTTTAACCGATGTCGCTCGTCAACGCAGCAGCTGTTACACTGAATGCTGAAGCAAAAAAAAAAGCTTGCTCATGTTTGTGTCTTTGTGTGTTTTAGTGTGTTTGTCTGTTTCAGCGCAGCATCAACACGTCCTTATTAATTACAACGCGAAAGACCAAAACAAGCATTTATTATTTCGAGAAAATTACCTCCAGGGTTTCAGAACTGCTTTCTAATTATTCGTTCAAATAAATCTAAAAGCATGGAAATTAATTCAGCTTTGTGTCTGTGTGTGTCTGAGAGAGAGCAGCAGAAAGAACCCCCCCCCCAACACAACACACACCACAACACACTAAATTGTGGAATTATTTATTTTTAACACTTGACACTGCTTTCCTGATATCTAATCGAATAAAACAAAGAATATGAGTTTATTAGGAAAATGTGCAATCATCTAACGAAGACAAAAATGATAACAAATATAAACACACACACACACACGAGCAGGCACAAGATGGCTGTTACACACAATCACACTGCGTCTGCTGCACGCTACGCTTACGGTCAAGTTCTACAAACGATTTTACTTTAAACAATCAGAACTGCTGCTGTTGCCACCATACCATGGAACTAGCAAACGCCCAGCACGACCATGGAACTAGCAACCGCCCAGCACGACCATGGAACTAGCAAACGCCCAGCACGACCATGGAACTAGCAAACGCCCAGCACGACCATGGAACTAGCAAACGCCCAGCACGACCATGGAACTAGCCATGGAACTAGCAAACGCCCAGCACGACCATGGAACTCGCAAACGCCCAGCACGACCATGGAACTCGCAAACGCCCAGCACGACCATGGAACTCGCAAACGCCCAGCACGACCATGGAACTAGCAAACGCCCAGCACGACCATGGAACTAGCAAACGCCCAGCACGACCATGGAACTAGCAAACGCCCAGCACGACCATGGAACTAGCAAACGCCCAGCACGACCATGGAACTAGCAAACGCCCAGCACGACCATGGAACTAGCAAACGCCCAGCACGACCATGGAACTAGCAAACGCCCAGCACGACCATGGAACTCGCAAACGCCCAGCACGACCATGGAACTCGCAAACGCCCAGCACGACCATGGAACTAGCAAACGCCCAGCACGACCATGGAACTAGCAAACGCCCAGCACGACCATGGAACTAGCAAACGCCCAGCACGACCATGGAACTAGCAAACGCCCAGCACGACCATGGAACTAGCAAACGCCCAGCACGACCATGGAACTAGCAAACGCCCAGCACGACCATGGAACTAGCAAACGCCCAGCACGACCATGGAACTAGCAAACGCCCAGCACGACCATGGAACTAGCAAACGCCCAGCACGACCATGGAACTCGCAAACGCCCAGCACGACCATGGAACTAGCAAACGCCCAGCACGACCATGGAACTAGCAAACGCCCAGCACGACCATGGAACTAGCAAACGCCCAGCACGACCATGGAACTAGCAAACGCCCAGCACGACCATGGAACTAGCAAACGCCCAGCACGACCATGGAACTAGCAAACGCCCAGCACGACCATGGAACTAGCAAACGCCTAGCACGACCATGGAACTAGCAAACGCCCAGCATGACCATGGAACTAGCAAACGCCTAGCATGACCATGGAACTAGCAAACGCCTAGCATGACCATGGAACTAGCAAACGCCCAGCATGACCATGGAACTAGCAAACGCCCAGCACGACCATGGAACTAGCAAACGCCTAGCACGACCATGGAACTAGCAAACGCCCAGCACGACCATGGAACTAGCAAACGCCCAGCATGACCATGGAACTAGCAAACGCCTAGCATGACCATGGAACTAGCAAACGCCTAGCATGACCATGGAACTAGCAAACGCCTAGCATGACCATGGAACTAGCAAACGCCCAGCACGACCATGGAACTAGCAAACGCCTAGCACGACCATGGAACTAGCAAACGCCCAGCATGACCATGGAACTAGCAAACGCCTAGCATGACCATGGAACTAGCAAACGCCTAGCATGACCATGGAACTAGCAAACGCCTAGCATGACCATGGAACTAGCAAACGCCTAGCATGACCATGGAACTAGCAAACGCCTAGCATGACCATGGAACTAGCAAACGCCCAGCATGACCATGGAACTAGCAAACGCCCAGCACGACCATGGAACTAGCAAACGCCTAGCACGACCATGGAACTAGCAAACGCCTAGCATGACCATGGAACTAGCAAACGCCTAGCATGACCATGGAACTAGCAAACGCCTAGCACGACCATGGAACTAGCAAACGCCCAGCACGACCATGGAACTAGCAAACACCCAGCATGACCATGGAACTAGCAAACGCCTAGCTAGCTTTGATGAGTCTCTGCATACGAATTTAATCCGATACGGTGGCGAGATATTAAGGCGAGATTTCGTATTGTGAAACACATTTTCCCAGAGGAAACGATGTAAATGCTGACAATCTGTTCCAGCCACCTCAAAATATTACCAATATAGTTAAACTTTGGATTGCGAGCATTTGGTTCAAGAAGTGCACTTGAATGTCAAAGTGAATTTCCTCCATAAGAAATAATGAAAACTCTGACAATTTGTTCCACAACCCAAAAATATTCATATAAAAGTAATTAATACAATACATATATATATATATAATATATATAAAAATTAACCTGCACTTTACCTTTGAAAAGAATCCCGACATAGCAGTGTTTCCGTTACTGTGTGTGTATGTTTATTCACACACACGTGTGGATGTGGAGGAGGCTGGATCCTATCTGAGGAGACTCAGGGCATGAGGCGGGGTACGCCCTGGCCAGGGTGCCAATCCATTGCAGAGCACACACACACACACACACACACACACACACACACACTCAGTCATACACTCATTCACACACTACAGACAATTTGGGAACGCCAATCAGCCTAATCTGCAGGTCTTTGGACTGTGGGAGGAAACCCACCAAACACGGGGGAGAACATGCAATCTCCATGCACACAGAGATGGGAATCGAACCTGGCCAGGAAAAGAACCCGGACCCTGGAGGTCGAGGCGACAGTGCTAAACACTACACCACCAATGGGGGAGCTGTGAAATGACAAACAAAGTAGAAGAGGATCGATACAGCTTTGAAGTCACAAACAGAGTGTTACTGGGTGATAAATTCAAGAGGCCTGGAGATTTTTTTCTAGTTTCTGTACAGGGAAAAGACAAATCGATGATGAATCTTAAGCACTTCCACTTTCAGACCTCACACTGCTAGTAATATGAACACTGGGTGTTATTATACAGTATGAAGTGCCACACATGCCAAAACATTTGTCCTAAGTGTCTCTTTTCTGTGTAAAAGGCGACTCTGATGACAGAATCTCTCGACCGCTCTCCAATGCATTGCGCTCATTATAGCAGCAGGATCACTGTCAGGTTATACAGTTGCACTGGACCGAAAAAAGCTGCACTTACTGTTTTTGGGCAGGTTATTAGAGCGATGCTGGCTTTAAATTATCATTTAAAAAAGCACACGCTTCTTTTGTTTTGCAAAAATACCGTTTTAAAAATAGAAAAAGCGAATTAATGCTCCACATCGACGATACAGTGATACATGACACATCTTGCATGCTTACCCACAATCCCTTCTGTTTGTCTCATATCACAGATACGAATACATGCTCCCAGAGTGAAGCGTACACTAAACTAGGGTTGAGTATGTTTGTGTAGGTTAGAACCATGCAGAGGTGGGTGAGGGCAGTGGTGGCTCTGAGGGTTAAGGCAATGAATTACTGATCAGAAGGTTGCCGGTTCGATCCACAGTCCATGCAGCTTCATATCCATATACAGTATGTACTGTGTCGGGAAAATGTGAACATGTACTTAATTCAATTTGATGAAAATAGTCCCTTAAAAATTCTCAACATTTCTGCATTTACACCGCTTTAGCGAGGTGTTTTTTTTTTTTTTTGGGATTTTTCCCCGATTTTCTCCCTGATTTAGTCGTGTCCAATTCCTCCCCGTCACCAGGGGGCTCCACATTAAGGCTACTACTACCACTCAGCCGGGAGGGCCGGAGACTATCACGTGTTTCCTCCGAACCACGTGACGCCAGCCGACCGCATCTTTTCGAACTGCTCGCTCGCGCACCGTTGGGGGCGGAGTAACACACTCGGAGGACGGCGCTATCCGCTCCCTCCGCTGCGCGAGCTCACAGACGTTAGTTCTGGTTGAAGGCATCCTGTCTGACATTGTGTGTATGCACATATACAATTGTATTTACTTTGTCTAATAAACTTCCTCTAACCATTTTCTTTTACCAAGTTTTTTACCGTGTTATATAGACATCTGGTCACATTCCTGTGTTAGAAGGACTTTCTGGTCGGCACAAATACCTGATTAAGTGTGTATGAGTTCACGTCTGGGTCGGACCTCATGGGGTCTTATAGCGACGCACGGAATATGAGACGTGATGGTAATGATGCAAGTGTCGGAAAGTCAGAGAACTAGAATGAAACAAGGACGAAAAATCGATGAAAACAACGAGAGCGAAAAAGTCATGAACTTCTCAGTGAGTGAAAACAGAGTTTCCACAGTTCAGTCTTTTTAAGTATAAGACAAAGGTGAAAGAAAGCTACGTTCTGGGTTTTATTATTTATTTTGGTCATGTCTAATTCTTTCTTTAGTTTTGTGCTGTGCTTTACGATGAGTCTTAGCTAGCAAATTTCTTCTTAATTAATAATGATGCCAGGAATCTTTAAAGAAATGAAAATAATAATCCATAATCTAGTTTGTTTCAATATGTTTCCTAAAGTTGAACATTTTTGGTATATATATATATATATATATATATATATAGTATATATATATATATATATATATACCAAAAATGTTCAACTTTAGGAAAGATGCGGTCGGCGGCGTCACGTGGTTCGAGAGAACACGTGATAGTCTTCGCCTCCCGGCTGAGTGTAGTAGTAGCCTTAATGTGGAGCCCCTAGTGACGGATGATATTATATATATATATATATATATATTATATATATATATATAGTGATATATATATATATATATAGTATATATATATATATATATATATATTATATATATATAGTATATATATATATATATATATATATATATATATATATATTATATATTTTATTATTATTTTTTTTTTTTTAAAAACAAGACATTCCTGTATTTTTTTTTTTTTGGGATTTTTCCCCGATTTTTCTCCCTAATTTAGTCGTGTCCAATTCCTCCCCGTCACTAGGGGGCTCCACATTAAGGCTACTACTACCCCTCAGCCGGGAGGGCCGAAGACTATCACGTGTTTCCTCCGAACCACGTGACGCCAGCCGACCGCATCTTTTCGAACTGCTCGCTGCACGACAGTGTGTTGTGTGTAACCAGCTATCTTGTGCGCGCTCGTGTGTGTGATTTTATATTTGTTATCATTTTTGTCTTCGTTAGATGATTGCACATTTCTAATAAACCTTCATATTCTCGCTGCTGCGCGAGCTCACAGATGCCCCTGACTGGCTGTAGAGCCGTGATTAATGTCGGAGCACTATGTACCTCTCATCCCTCCCCTCTGAGAGAGCTCGGCCAATCAGCTCTCTCTAGACCTCCGGCTGCGAGAGGTTACAGCACCACCCGGGATTCGAACTCGCGGTCTCCGGATGATAGGGCGAGCGCTTTAACCACTGCGCCACTCGGAGGCCCCGACATTCCTGTATTTAAACTATAAATAAAAATAAAATGATTGAGAATTGATGAGATGAGAATTTTGATGAGATGAGAATTTTTCTGCGACTGGTTTCTGGTCCTCCAAAGAATAACATATAAATATATATTCGCAAGTGCGAGTTCTGACCAATGGACAGACAAAAACATTTATTTATATAGATAAAATTTACAAATTATATTGTCCAATTTGTAATTGATCACTAAATCAGTTATCAATTATTATTTTCAAATAAAAAAATCTGACAAGGAATTATTTTCAGATCATCGACATTATATTACATTATATTCATAAACACCATCATATTCAGATATTGATGCATTTTAGTGCTCATATGTTAATCATGAAAAGCCATTACAGGTAAAAGAGTTCATATGAATCTATGTGTAACGACAGAAATCTGCATTAATGAGACGAGTTAATGAGAGAGAGAGAGAGAGACGAAGAGAGACGAAGAGAGACGAAGAGAGACGAAGAGAGAGCGTTTCTGTCTCCAACTGTTTCTTTCTCTCTTTTCACTCATTTTTTATTCTTCTTGTTTTAGAGTTCTTCAGCTCTTCTCTTATCCTTCAGTGCCCTCTTATTTTTGGTTACCTCTTGTGTTTCTGTTCCTCGTCTCATCTTTCTTTCTCTCTCTCTCTCTCTCAGCGCCCACATGAGAATTGATTCAGTCTCTTGATGACCATCACCTGTCTCTGACGCACATACTTTTCATCAGTCTTCCTCCTATGATCCCTAAACAATACTGACAGCGTGTGTGCGTGCGTGCGCGTGCGTGTGTGTGTGTGTGTGTGTGTGTGTGTGTGTGTGTGTTCGTGTCTCAGACTGTCACTCTTTCTTTGGAACCATCAGAAAGGCACCAATGTCGAATCTCTCTCTCTCTCACACACACACACACACACACACACACACACACACACACACACACACACACACCAAGGACAGAGAGCATGAAACATGAAACAATAAAAAACTATAATAAAATGTGTGTTACACATTAATCACCAGAATATCACATGACTTCCATTAAACAGGGATAGATTGTTTTATACTCAATCTTTAATTAACAATGTTAAGCAACAATAAACAGTTAGGCAGTGCAACCTGACATTAAACAGAAATCAAGATTCAAGATTTTTATTTGTCACATACATGATTGCACGACAGTAGTGTAATAACCTCAGTGTTCTGCCTCACACCCTTACACGTGATAGACACGCCGATCAGCCGCAACACTGTCACCGCCACTTGGTGACTTGAATGACTCTGATTACCAACCACACACCTGTAAACTGAATGTTATTGCTGATCGGTGTTCAAATAAAACACACAAACACGGTCTGAATGGTTTTCTTCTTCTGTTTTTAAAATTGTGATATGTTGCTCTTGTACTTCTTCATGTCACTGATTCATGTTTACATCCTAAACAGTGCACCTGCAGGGTGCCAATATTTCTGAAAATCATCAATGAGTTCAAGATTTCCTTTTCAAAATGACAACAAAGAATCACAAACACACACACACACACACACACACACACACACACACACACACACACACACATATGTACACACACACCCACACCCACACACACACGACTATGTACACACAGAAATAAATGCAGAAACAAATAAATCAGTGTGTTTGTGTTAGCTGGTGTGGAACCGCAGCGAGCGCCGTCACGTTCCGGAGCCGCACGTGAAATTGGCTGATTTTGTTTCTTCTTTTTAAAGTAATTGATTTATTTGTTTTTTAAGCCACTCGCCCCCCCGAGGGGCAGAACTGAGCCTTCACACGGCTGCGCCCAGATCAAATATTAGAGAAAAAAACACTTAGAGGAAACTCTGTGTGTGTGTGTGTGTGTGTGTGTGTGTGTGTGTGTGTGTGTGTGTGTACGCGCGTCTGAATTTACACTCTCACTGACGGGAAACGGAGATTTAATTGATTCTGTGTGTGTGTGTGTGTGTGTGTGTGTGTGTGTGTGTGTGTGTGTGTGTGTGTTGTGGTGTGTGTGTGTGTGTGTGTGTGTGTGTGTGTGTAAAGACCAAACAAAGCCTTTATTAAAACCAATAATTCCCCCCACACACAGTTTTATAGTTGAGCGCAAAAGTTTCTTTCCTCCTTAGTGGATTGAACAGGAAAAGTGAATATTTTTCTTTATTTAAAAAAAAAAAAAAAGATTCAAAAATTCAAAGATTCAAAGAACTTTATTAATCCCCAAGGGGAAATTGCTTATTCCCGGTAACCTTGGATTACGAGCATAATTCATTCCGGAAGTGAGCTCATATTCCAAAACACTCGTAAACCAAATCATAATAAAAACTCAAATAATTCGTTCCACAGCCCAAAAATATAAATACATAAAAATAAGTGATACAAGTAAAGTAAAAAGAAAAAAATTAACCTGCACTTTACCTTTAAAAAAAAAAAGTTAAAATAAATCCAGACAGACAAGTGTTTCCGTTTGTGTGCGCAGGCGCCGTGTATTTGTGTGTGTGTGTGTGTGTGTGTGTGTGTATGTGTGGAATTAGCCCCTCCTCTCGCCTCGTCTTACACCGTAAGACGTTGGTTACACCAGTAAGAGACGAGCACTAACACCCAGCAGGGGAGCTGATTACCCACAATTCCGCAGTGCAAGAGAGAAAAAAACCATTGGATCACGTGACGCTCGGTGTCAAGAGAAGAGCGCATGCATGATACATGATACTCGGCACTCGTAAAAACCAAGACTTGCTCGGTTTTTCAAAGCAAAATTTTATTAAAAATCTTTGCTCGTCTTGCGAAACACCACGTTACTCGCAATCCAAGGTTCCACTGTAGTCTACACAAAAAAACGGTAAAAAATAAAGGTGTATAAAAACATACTGACCCCGAAGTTAATTATTTAAAATGTACAACTTTACGTCTGGCTGTTACTCAACGCTGACACTAGAGACTCCTTCCACACGTGCTGCCGTCTGCGGTCAGGGAGATTAACAGCAATGCATAGTGTTAGTGAGACACACACACACACACACACACACACACACACAGTACACACACGCACACACACACACACACAGCCTACTACAATCACCCTCATATTGAGCTGTCGGAGATTCTGACCTGGTGGCATTAAGGGAGAGATGAAGTTTCGCCGCAGCGACACCAGACCCGTGTTCTGTTATTTCCGCCGCAGTATAAACAGTAATATGATGAGTGAGGAGCGAGCGCAGCTGGAAGTGGCTTTACTGCTCGACTCAGCAGGATCAGCCCGGATCTGTGACAGCACGCCGCCACAAACTTCAATATTTTTATGGCAGCGTTTCAAGAGAACCAGCATGGAGGAGAACTTTAAATCACCACCGTCTAAGTCTAGTTTAAAGTTAACTAACTCGGAGGACTGGAAGAACTTTCGGAGAACTTTCCACACCTACACCTGCTCTTTCTTTACGACTACATCTTCTCTGTAGATCCACATCCCCCCCCCCCCCCACTCTTTACACAGTAACTACAGTAACATTTATAGTAAAGCCCTCACAGTTTAATTTGATGTAATATTAATCTACAATTTAATGTAATATTACATATTCCTAAATACAGTATCTTCTAATAATACCGTTCAGGATATGAAAGAGCTATAAAAACAGACAGATTTTAAATATGATTATGAGATTAAGTGTTTTAATATCAATACAAATTTTCTCACGCTGTGTTTAAAGCTGGACTATAAAGCATTACCGACTCCTGAGGGAATAATTAAACCCGACGCGTCGACGTTATTGCGCACTAAGCATGTTCTCTGTGTGTTCAGCTCCCTCAGGTCGGGTTTCCTTTAAAGACTTTATCATATTTCCGCTCATAAGCGCGACGTCGAGGAGCACATTGTCCCTGAAGACGCAATATTTACTGGGTATTGATGCACATCTGGATCAATAACACTGATCAAAGCCAACAGCTGTGTGTGTTCAGCATCGGAACATCATGAGTGTGTATGAAAGCTCAGTGTGGAAAATCGATTTATTATAAACATATGCAGGGTCAAGGGGCGTGTCTAATACACTGATATTAATACAATCCGAGTGTGTGTGTGTGTATCTGGATTTTATTACCCAGGTATTTGTACATCATCTGGGTGTGATGGAAATTTACTACTCATACTCTTAGTTAATTACATTTCCTATTAAAAAACACACACTTTTCACCCTCTAGAGTTTTATTTTGACTTCAGTCTTAAGGATTTGGACTACATCAGGGTTTCAAGAGGAAGCCCACAAAGCACAAAAACACAGGAACACATCTGGAGAAGGAAAAAAAAAAAAACCAGACAATTGTATCTAAGATGCTTTCTCATGGAGCATAAATATATTTCAGCTTTCCTTCACTTCAAGGCAAGTGTCAGAATCTCTAAAAGTACATTTTTGTTATTTTATTTATTGCATTGGCGTGCATGAGGTTCCGGAAACTTTAAATCAAAAGTTAAAATAAAAAAAGTTAAATAAAAAGTTTTTATTGGTTATTCTAGGGGGGAGTTTTTTTTTTTTTATGAGGTCACAGTAGGGCAAAAAAATCAGGGTGCCCAATAAAAAAATAAAAAATAAAAACTCTCCAGAGCCAAGTTGCTAATGTGCATAACCATGAAAAAAGTGTGTGGGGGGAGGGGAGGTGGCGCAATATAGTTTTTTTCTTAAATGGGGTGTTTGTGTGTTGCAGGGCGGGTGGCGGGTTGTTCATTTAAATTTAAAGCTACAGACAATTAAACATCACATTTAGAGCGTGAGTGAGCCGGGGAGTCTCCGGCCTCTGAGATTGATGTTAAGTTGAGAAAAGGGAGTTTAACATGTGACCTTTGTGTTGTGTGCAGGTTGGACGCTCGGACTCTCACTCTCTCACCGCTTCATCCCGTATATTCAATTCAATTCAATTTTATTTATATAGCGCTTTTAACAATTGACATTGTCGCAAAGCAGCTTTACACAATAAAAAGAAGTAAGTTTTTATGCAATGTGTATGAATCAAAATGATCAGATTGTCCCTGATGAGCAAGCCGAGGGCGACGGTGGCAAGGAAAAACTCCCTGAGATGGTAATAGGAAGAAACCTTGAGAGGAACCAGACTCAACAGGGAACCCATCCTCATCTGGGTGATAACGGATAGCAGAGAATGATCAGCATAATAATGTGTACTGGAAGTTCAGTGTAACAGGAGATGTGTTAAAATTTAAATTAAAAGGAGTCCAGTTTGTTCCTGGAGGCTCAGGTAGACTGTAGGAGATTCCAGTCCTGAGCTATCGAACAACTGAAGTCACAGGTCCCCAGAGCATCAATCGATGATAGGACAGTCTTCATGGAAACCATCCCCAGCCACCAAGCGCATCCAGGCAGACCACACGGGGCATCCATGTGACGGGATCTCCAACCAAGTGTCATAGTATATAGTGTCAGACCTCTCTGACTCTGTTATACCTTATTATTCATTCAAAATAATATAAAGTTCCCTATTGCTTCCCTTCCACAAAGTAGCTCTTGCAGGAGCCGAGGCGTATCCCAGCGAGGCGGCAGCAGTGAAGGTTAACGCCACCATGCATGCACGCCTTTACTTCTGGATGATAATCTCCCGTTCTCTCGGCGCAGTCTCATCATGTGGACGTCTGAGCTCCTCTATCAGCTCAGAGTGGGGGAAAAACAGCACTGCCAGGAAGCACGGCTTTCTCCATAATGGGTTTCTAAGACACGTTCCCGTCAGCTCGTGTCTCAGAGAGCGGCAGAGACAGACAGGAAATGTCAAGATCGCTGTAGAAATGCTGGGCTTTAGGGCTGCAGTGAGAGCTTTCACGAGCTTCTCCAAGCATGTCGCAGTGCAAATTAACACAGATGTATTGGGGTTAGTTAGCATGGCATGCTGGGACAGGAAATAAAAACCCCACAGGACCAAGCTTCTAAAGAAAGAACAAACACACTTCAACGCCAAGTATGAAATAGAAACTTCACTTTGTATGTGTGTGTGTGTGTGTGTGTGTGTGTGTGTGTAGCCCACATATGTTTAAAAATACTTCCTCAGTGGTAAAGAATGTGAATAAAAAGCATTCTGCATCATCACTTAACACCAACACGCACCTGAACTCGTCACTAAACACCAACACGCACCTGTACTCATCACTAAACACCAACACGCACATGTACTCATCACTAAACACCAACACGCACATGTACTCGTCACTAAACACCAACACGCACATGTACTCATCACTAAACACCAACACGCACATGTACTCATCACTAAACACCAACACGCACATGTACTCGTCACTAAACACCACACGCACATGTACTCATCACTAAACACCGACACGCACATGTACTCGTCACTAAACACCGACACGCACATGTACTCGTCACTAAACACCGACACGCACATGTACTCGTCACTAAACACCGACACGCACATGTACTCGTCACTAAACACCGACACGCACATGTACTCGTCACTAAACACCAACACGCACATGTACTCGTCACTAAACACCAACACGCACATGTACCCATCACTAAACACCGACACGCACATGTACCCATCACTAAACACCGACATGCACATGTACCCATCACTAAACACCAACACGGACATGTACTCGTCACTAAACACCAACACGCACATGTACTCGTCACTAAACACCAACACGCATCTGTACTCGTCACTAAACACCAACACGCACATGTACTCGTCACTAAACACCAACACGCACATGTACTCATCACTAAACACCAACACGCACATGTACTCGTCACTAAACACCAACACGCACATGTACTCGTCATTAAACACCAACACATACCTGAACTCGTCACTAAACACCAACACACACCAGTACTGATACGTAAACACCGACACGCACATGTACTCGTCACTAAACACCAACACGCACCTGTACTCATCACTAAACACCAACACGCACATGTACTCATCACTAAACACCAACACGCACCTGAACTCATCACTAAACACCAACACGCACATGTACTCATCACTAAACACCAACACGCATCTGTACTCATCATTAAACACCAACACGCACATGTACTCATCACTAAACACCAACACGCATCTGTACTCATCACTAAACACCAACACGCACCTGAACTCGTCACTAAACACCAACACGCACCTGAACTCGTCACTAAACACCAACACGCACATGTACTCGTCACTAAACACCAACACGCACATGTACTCGTCACTAAACACCAACACGCATCTGTACTCGTCACTAAACACCAACACGCACATGTACTCGTCACTAAACACCAACACGCACATGTACTCATCACTAAACACCAACACGCACATGTACTCGTCACTAAACACCAACACGCACATGTACTCGTCATTAAACACCAACACATACCTGAACTCGTCACTAAACACCAACACACACCAGTACTGATACGTAAACACCGACACGCACATGTACTCGTCACTAAACACCAACACGCACCTGTACTCATCACTAAACACCAACACGCACATGTACTCATCACTAAACACCAACACGCACCTGAACTCATCACTAAACACCAACACGCACATGTACTCATCACTAAACACCAACACGCATCTGTACTCATCATTAAACACCAACACGCACATGTACTCATCACTAAACACCAACACGCATCTGTACTCATCACTAAACACCAACACGCACCTGAACTCGTCACTAAACACCAACACGCACATGTACTCGTCACTAAACACCAACACGCACCTGAACTCGTCACTAAACACCAACACGCACATGTACTCATCACTAAACACCAACACGCACCTGAACTCGTCACTAAACACCAACACGCACATGTACTCATCACTAAACACCAACACGCACCTGTACGCGTCACTAAACACCAACCTGCACATGTACTCGTGACTAAACACCAACACACACATGTACTCGTCCCTAAACACCAACACGCACCTGTACTCTACCTGTACATTAAGTGTTATGATTAAGCACAAACATTTTGTCTCAGTATTTCTGATATTTATGATGTATTTTTTCCACAAAAATGTAAGAATAAAGTCCAATAGACCCTTTTTTGTTTTCTCTCCCCCAGTCAGGTTAGTGATGTATTTTAAACACATAACAGTTTTCCTTCTGCAGTTGTGTCACTAATGCCTATAGGTTCCTCCAGATATTGTGACATCTGTAGAGGTGAGCATATGTTGAATTTAATTTGCCGTTCGTTGCGCTCCTCACGCCCGGCTGAGGAAGGAGCAGCAGCAGCAGATCGCACGGCCTGATTACACGCTTTATTATCCATCGCTTCTGCTCCGTCTCACATGTTTAGCTTCTTAAACTCGTCCAGGTGGCAGAAAATACAGACATCTAACTCGCTGCCGTTTTTTATCACACCAGCACTGATTTAACTTTAGCTGCAGGAATAAAAATAATATAGGAAAAGAACCGACACGGTGGCTTTGACTCCTGGGGAATGACGATTTTATTACAAAGTCATTAGGTTGGGTGCAAAAGTTTGTACACTCTTGGCATAAAAATACTTTAACCTGCCAGTAAAGTCAGAACAATGTCGCTAATTTAGCGCGCTCTATTCCTCAATTAGCGAACACGGCTTAGCACGGTTACAGCACTTTGAGTGAAAGGAGATAAAACACGTCTCTAATGGCTACAGATTCACTTCTCAATGTTGAAAACCACACACACACACACACACACACACACACATGTACAGCCTGCCAAGAGATGACTTCCTGCCAGAGTGTTGTCTTTTTAAACCTCTAGAGATTCTGCTTCTCACCATAGTTTGTCAAACTCACTGCAAAAAACATAGAATAACATAAATTCTGATTATCCAGACTGCCTCAATAACCAAGAAACCATGATGAGCTTAAATGAAACTCACTGAAACTTTCATTGGTGCATTTAATTCAATTCAATGTTATTTGTATAGCGCTTTTAGCAGTGGTCCTTGTCGCAAAGCAGCTTTACACAATCAAAAGAAATGATGGAAGTTTGTATGAAATGTAAATGTGTATGAATCAAAATGATTAGCTCCAGTAGTCGCTTAAGTTACACTTAATGGTATAGTAGGCTCACTCTAACAGTATTTAGCCCCTGATTGATCTTTTGCACGTGACTTTTGTGATATCTGTCCTGATGGTAAAAGATCCCTTACTTACTGGATGCTTGTGCCAAAACCCACATTCAAAGGCAGTCATGAAACTCGCTTCTAACACAAGGCCGAATCCCAAATCCCTCTCTAACCCCTGATCAAGGGCACTACTTGGTGTATATTATATATCACACAGGGATTAGACGTCATTCATAGTGCACTAGCTTTCCATTTAATGCTGTTTAGGATTCGGCTCGGGAACAGTTAATAAGCTACACACGTGGACAAAATTGTTGGTCCCCTTCGGTCAATGAAAGAAAAACTCACAATGGTCACAGAAATAACTTTAATCTGACAAAAGTAATAATTAAAAAAAATTCTATGAATGTTAACCAATGAAAGTCAGACAATGCTTTTCAACCATGCTTCAACAGAATTATTAAAAAAAAAAAAAAAACTCATGGAACAGGCCTGGACAAAAATGATGGCACCCCTAGAAAATCCTGAAAATAATGTGACGAAAGCGACATGTTAATTCAAGGTGTGTCCACTAATTAGCATCACAGGTGTCTACAATCTTGTAATGAGTCAGTGGGCCTATATATAGGGCTCCAGGTTGTCACTGTGTTGTTTGGTGACATGGTATGTACCACACTCAACATGGACCAGAGGAAGCGAAGGAAAGAGTTGTCTCAGGAGATTCGAAAGAAAATTATAGACAAGCATGTTAAAGGTAAAGGCTATAAGACCATTTCCAAGCAGCTAGATGTTCCTGTGACTACAGTTGCACATATTATTCAGAAATTTAAGATCCATGGGACTGTAGCCAACCTCCTGGACGTGGCCGCACGAGGAAAATTCATGACAAATCAAAGAGACGGATAATCCGAATGGTAACAAAAGAGCCCAGAAAGACTTCTAAAGAGATCCAAGGTGAACTTCATGCTCAAGGAACATCAGTGTCGGATCGCACCATCCGTCGTTGTTTCAGCCAAAGTGGACTACATGGGAGACGACCAAGGAGGACACCATTGTTGAAAACAAATCAGAAAAAAGCCAGACTGGAATATGCCAAACTACATGTTGACAAGCCACAAAGCTTCTGGGAGAATGTCCTATGGACAGATGAGACAAAAATGGAACTTTTTGCCAAGGCACATCAGCTCTATGTTCACAGATGGGTGCAACAGGACAATGACCCAAAACACACAGCTAAAAACACCCAAGAATGGCTAAGAGGAAAACATTGGACTGCATGGACGCAGTAATGCATGTGCTAATGAACAGAACAGAGCACTTGATCAGCCTGAAACTGTAAACAAGTGGGCGGGGCCAAAGCAAATGTGCATAATGGATTAATGGCAGCGCGAAACCCTTGAAAAACACTTCAGAAAGACAGAGCTTGTGTAAGTCAAAGACAAGCTCGTAGGATGCACAGGATGCAGTGTGGATTAGTCACACTCTGTGCTGAAGGTTTTATTTGTTTAATTAAACACTGGAGACTGAAGCTGTAGGAGAAACGAACTTCCAGCTAAGTGAGAAGTGAGAACAGGAACTAACCAACATCAACTGTAACCAGACTATCTCTCGATGTGTCGGCTAGAACATTTTACTGCTTCCAGAATATGGGAATGTAGAACTCTCAAAGTTGAGCATTTTTTATTATAATAATAATAATAATAATAATAATAATAATATCTCTGTGCTATTTATTTGACAAATTTTTACATTTATTTTTCTTTTGCTTAGTCATGTTTATATTGTTGGTTAAAATGAAATAAAATTCAGTTCAGATTGCCTAGGTCGTGTCACTCATATACTGCATAATTCTGAGCACTATATACGTTTATTAAAAATAAAGCAACGCAATGAACGGCTAAAATGCTCTGAGCTTTAAGGGCGAATTTTTTTTTTTTAACACAATATTAATGATTTTTAAAAAATCTGTTTTATGGTACAAGTTGGTATCTGAGATGTTACTATGGCAACGATTAAGCTTCTATGTGGAGTTGTAGTAGAGCGTATGACTATCAGAAAAAGTTCTAGGTAGAACATTAAAATGGAGCTAAGAACCCCAGGGGGAAAAAAATAAAAAATAATAATAAGCACATGAAAAAGTTGTTCAACTGAAGAGCAACGGAGCGTTAGACCTGCGTCTGGTTCATTTGGACGATTTTTTTTTTTTATTTTAAGCAAAAATGCACAAATATGGTGTGTTTGGGAAGTTTTTAACCGCTCTGTCTGTGAGTGTGTGTGTGTGTGTGTGTGTGTGTGTGGAGATATTTGCTGAATCCAGGACACTGTTATTGTTGACGCTGCTTCCGTTAACGTGGTGATTTTTCTTTATTAGCGCTGATAAAGCTCTGCTGAATTGGAGACACGGGAATGACTAAATCCCTCAGAGGATTTCTCTGCCTTAAAAAAAAAAAAAAAAGCCTGCCAGCCAGTCCAGATGTGGAGGGATAGAGTCCCAGTTGTGCCGCACGCCGCACCCGGCCGAGTCCTCATTAGAAGTGATGGATGCTCGCTGGCTTATTCCATCCTCCCTCATTTCAGCCGACTCTCTCACTCTCACTCAGCTGCTCGCGCTATTACAATCCTCAGCCGAGAGAAAAATCCTCCTGTGATGTGTGCGTGTGTGTGTGTGTGTGTGTGTGTGTGTGTGTGGGAGATGATGAAACAGATGAGACTACACTGTTAGGACATCTGGGATTTCTCGCTTGCCTGGTGTGTGTGTGTGTGTGTGTGTGATGAGGTCAAAGTAAAAATAATCAACAACGCGATGGAAATATGAGCAAAGTGGAGCGTATGTCAGTGTTTTAGTCCTCACATCATCATTTTTCTCCTTTTATAATTCCATTACATCTTACCTTCACAGAATCTTCCCTTCACCGCATCACGTCTCGATGAACTCATGGTTGCTATGGAAACGATGAGGACGACTGCATCAATGTACAGAAAATAGATGTGTGGGCCAGAAGCTCAGTGGTTAAGGTGACAAGGGTCCCAGGTTCAAACCCCACCACGGCCAATTTGCCACGGTTTGGCCCTGAACATTCACCTGCTCAGACGTGTGAATGTGATACAAATG
>QNUK01002011.1:0-21218 GCA_013621035.1 Clarias magur
CTAGGGGCACAGAGACAAGATAGACAGTCCTAGGTAGGCCTAGGAGCACAGCGACAGGCCTAGGCAGGACTAGGGGCACAAAGACAGGCCGAGGCAGGACTAGGGGCACAGAGACAGGCCTAGGCAGGCATAGAGGCACAGAGACAGGATAGACAGGCCTAGGCAGGCCTAGGGGCACAAAGACAGGATAGACAGGCCTAGGCAAGCCTAGGGGCACAGAGACAGGCCTAGGCAGGTCTAAGAGCACAGAGACAGGCCTAGGCAGGTCTAGAAGCACAGAGACAGGGCTAGGCAGGCCTAGGGGCACAGAGACAGGTCTAGGCAGGACTAGGCAGGCCTAGGGGCAGAGAGACAATATAGGCAGGACTAACCAGTCCTAGGGGCACAGAGACAGGATAGACAGGGCTAGGCAGGCCTAGGGGCACAGAGACAGGCCTAAGCAGGCCTAGGGCCACAGAGACAGGTCTAGGCAGGACTAAGCAGGCCTAGGGGCACATAGACAGGCCTAGGGGCACAGAGAAAGGCGTAGGCAGGCCTAGGGGCACAGAGACAGGATTGGCAGGACTAAGCAGGCCTAGGGGCACAGAGACAGGCCTAGAGGCACAGAGACAGGCCTAGGCAGGCCTGACGGGCACAAAGACAGGCCTAGGCAGGACTAGGCAGGCAAAGGGGCACAGAAACAGGATAGGCAGGAGTAGGCAGGCCTAGGGGCACAGAGACAGGCCTAGGCAGGGCTAGGGGCACAAAGACAGGCCTAGGCAGGCCTAGGGGCACAGAGACAGGCCTAGGCACTTCTAGGGGCACAGAGACAGGCCTAGGCAGGCCTACGGGCACAGAGACAGGCCTAGGCAGGCCTAGGGGCACGGAGACAGGCCTAGGCAGGCCTAGGGGCACAGAGACAGGCCTAGGCGGGCCTAGGGGCACAGACACTGGCCTAGGCAGGCCTAGGGGCACAGAGACAGGATAGACAGGCCTAAGCAGGTCTAGGGGCACAGACACAGGATAGACAGGCCTAGGCAGGACTAGGGGCACAGAGACAGGAATCGGCAGGCCTAGGGGCACAAAGACAGGCCTAGGCAGGACTAGGGGCACAGAGACAGGATAGACAGGCCTAGGCAAACATAGGAGCACAGAGAAAGGATAGACAGGCCTAGACAAGCCTAGGAGCACAGAGAGAGGCCTAGGCAGGACTAGGGGCACAGAGACAGGCCTAGGCAGGACTAGGGGCACAGAGACAGGCCTAGGCAAGCCTAGGGGCACAGAGACAGGATAGACAGTCGTAGGAAGGCCTAGGAGCACAGCGACAGGCCTAGGCAGGACTAGGGGCACAAAGACAGGCCGAGGCAGGACAAGGGGCACAGAGACAGGCCTAGGCAGGCCTAGGGGCACAGAGACAGGCCTAGGCAGGCCTAGGGGCACAGAGACCAGCCTAGGCAGGCCTAGGGGCACAGAGACAGGCCTAGGCAGGCCTAGCGGCACAGAGACAGGCCTAGGCCGGGCTAGGGGCACAGAGACAGGCCTAGGCAGGCCTAGCGGCACAGAGACAGGCCTAGGCACTTCTAGGGGCACAGAGACAGGCCTAGGCAGGCTTACGGGCACAGAGACAGGCCTAGGCAGGCCTAGGGGCACAGAGACAGGCCTAGGCAGGCCTAGGGGCACAGAGACAGGCCTAGGCAGGCCTAGGGGCACAGAAAAAGGATAGGCAGGACTAGGCAGGCCTAAGGGCATGGAGACAGGCCTAGGCAGGCCTAGGGACACAGAGAGAGGCCTAGGCAGGCCTAGGGGTACAGAGACAGGCCTAGGCGGGCCTAGGGGCACAGAGACTGGCCTAGGCAGGCCTAGGCCTAGGGGCACAGAGACAAGCTTAGGCAGGCCTAGGGGCACAGAGACAGGCCTCGGCAGGCCTAGGGGCACAGAGACAGGCCTAGGCAGGACTAGGGGCACAGACACAGGATAGAGAGGCCTAGGCAAGCATAGGGGCACAGAGACAGGATAGACAGGCCTAGGCAGGCCTAGGGGCACAGAGACAGGCCTAGGCAGGACTAGGGGCACAGAGACAGGCCTAGGCAGGACTAGGGGCACAGAGACAAGATAGACAGTCCTAGGTAGGCCTAGGAGCACAGCGACAGGCCTAGGCAGGACTAGGGGCACAAAGACAGGCCGAGGCAGAACTAGGGGCACAGAGACAGGCCTAGGCAGGCATAGAGGCACAGAGACAGGATAGACAGTCCTAGGCAGGCCTAGGGGCAGAGAGACAGGATAGACAGGCCTAGGCAAGCCTAGGGGCACAGAGACAGGCCTAGGCAGGTCTAAGAGCACAGAGACAGGCCTAGGCAGGTCTAGAAGCACAGAGACAGGCCTAGGCAGGCCTAGGGGCACAGAGACAGGTCTAGGCAGGACTAGGCAGGCCTAGGGGCACAGAGACAAAATAGGCAGGACTAGCCAGGCCTAGGGGCACAGAGACAGGATAGACAGGGCTAGGCAGGCCTAGGGGCACAGAGACAGGATAGACAGGGCTAGGCAGGCCTAGGGGCACAGAGACAGGATAGACAGGGCTAGGCAGGCCTAGGGGCACAGAGACAGGCCTAAGCAGGCCTAGGGCCACAGAGACAGGTCTAGGCAGGACTTAGCAGGCCTAGGGGCACATAGACAGGCCTAGGCAGGCCTAGGGGCACAGAGACAGGCCTAGGCAGGCCTAGGGGCACAGAGACAGTCCTAGGCAGGCCTAGGGGTACAGAGCCAGGCTAGACAGGCCTAGGCAAGCCTAGGGGCACAGAGACAGGCCTATGCAGGACTAGGAAGGCCTAGGGGCACGAGACAGGATAGCCAGGCCTAGGCAGGCCTAGGGGCACAGAGACAGGCCTAGGCAGGCCTAGGGGCACAGAGACAGGCCTAGGCAGGACTAGGGGCACAGACACAGGATAGAGAGGCCTAGGCAAGCATAGGGGCACAGAGACAGGATAGACAGGCCTAGGCAGGCCTAGGGGCACAGAGACAGGCCTAGGCAGGACTAGGGGCACAGAGACAGGCCTAGGCAGGACTAGGGGCACAGAGACAGGCCTAGGCAAGCCTAGGGGCACAGAGACAAGATAGAGCAGTCCTAGGTAGGCCTAGGAGCACAGCAACAGGCCTAGGCAGGACTAGAGGCACAAAGACAGGCCGAGGCAGAACTAGGGGCACAGAGACAGGCCTAGGCAGGCATAGAGGCACAGAGACAGGATAGACAGGCCTAGGCAGGCCTAGGGGCACAGAGACAAGATAGACAGGCCTAGGCAAGCCTAGGGGCACAGACACAGGCCTAGGCAGGTCTAAGAGCACAGAGACAGGCCTAGGCAAGTCTAGAAGCACAGAGACAGGCCTAGGCAGGCCTAGGGGCACAGAGACAGGTCGAGGCAGGACTAGGCAGGCCTAGGGGCACAGAGACAAAATAGGCAGGACTAGCCAGGCCTAGGGGCACAGAGACAGGATAGACAGGGCTAGGCAGGCCTAGGGGCACAGAGACAGGATAGACAGGGCTAGGCAGGCCTAGGGGCACAGAGACAGGATAGACAGGGCTAGGCAGGCCTAGGGGCACAGAGACAGGCCTAAGCAGGCCTAGGGCCACAGAGACAGGTCTAGGCAGGACTAAGCAGGCCTAGGGGCACATAGACAGGCCTAGGCAGGCCTAGGGGCACAGAGACAGGCCTAGGCAGGCCTAGGGGCACAGAGACAGGCCTAGGCAGGCCTAGAAGCACAGAAAAAGGATAGCCAGCACTAGGCAGGCCTAAGGGCATAGAGACAGGCCTAGGCAGGCCTAGGGACACAGAGAGAGGCCTAGGCAGGCCTAGGGGTACAGAGACAGGCCTAGGCGGGCCTAGGGGCACAGAGACTGGCCTAGGCAGGCCTAGGGGCACAGAGACAGGATAGACAGGCCTAGGCAGGACTAGCGGCACAGAGACAGGCCTCGACAGGCCTAGGGGCACAGAGACAGGCCTAGGCAGGACTAGGGGCACAGACACAGGATATAGAGGCCTAGGCAAGCATAGGGGCACAGAGACTGGATAGACAGGCCTAGGCAGGCCTAGGGGCACAGAGACAGGCCTAGGCAGGCCTAGGGGCACAGAGACAGGCCTAGGCACTTCTAGGGGCACAGAGACAGGCCTAGGCAGGCCTACGGGCACAGAGACAGGCCTAGGCAGGCCTAGGGGCACAGAGACAGGCCTAGGCAGGCCTAGGGGCACAGAGACAGGCCTAGGCAGGCCTAGGGGCACAGATAAAGGATAGGCAGAACTAGGCAGGACTAGTGGCACAGAGACAGGCCTCGACAGGCCTAGGGGCACAGAGACAGGCCTAGGCAGGACTAGGGGCACAGACACAGGATAGAGAGGCCTAGGCAAGCATAGGGGCACAGAGACAAAATAGACAGGCCTAGACAGGCCTAGGGGCACAGAGACAGGCCTAGGCAGGACTAGGGGCACAGAGACAGGCCTAGGCAGGACTAGGGGCACAGAGACAGGCCTAGGCAGGCATAGAGGCACAGAGACAGGATAGACAGGCCTAGGCAGGCCTAGGGGCACAGAGACAGGATAGACAGGCCTAGGCAAGCCTAGGGGCACAGAGACAGGCCTAGGCAGGTCTAAGAGCACAGAGACAAGCCTAGGCAGGTCTAGAAGCACAGAGACAGGCCTAGGCAGGCCTAGGGGCACAGAGACAGGTCTAGGCAGGACTAGGCAGGCCTAGGGGCACAGAGACAAAATAGGCAGGACTAGCCAGGCCTAGGGGCACAGAGACAGGATAGACAGGGCTAGGCAGGCCTAGGGGCACAGAGACAGGCCTAAGCAGGCCAAGGGCCACAGAGACAGGTCTAGGCAGGACTAAGCAGGCCTAGGGGCACATAGACAGGCCTAGGGGCACAGAGAAAGGCGTAGGCAGGCCTAGGTGCACAGAGACACGCCTAGGCAGGACGAGGCAGGCCTAGGGCGACAGAGACAGGATAGGCAGGACTAAGCAGGCCTAGGGGCACAGAGACAGGCCTAGAGGCACAGAGACAGGCCTAGGCAGGCCTGTCGGGCACAAAGACAGGCCTAGGCAGGACTAGGCAGGCCTTGGGGCACAGAGACAGGGTAGGCGGGCCTAGGGGCACAGACACTGGCCTAGGCAGGCCTAGGGGCACAGAGACAGGATAGACAGGCCTAAGCAGGTCTAGGGGCACAGAGACAGGATAGACAGGCCTATGCAAGACTAGGCAGGAATAGAGGCACAGAGACAGGATAGACAGGCCTAGGCAGGACTAGGGGCACAGAGACAGGCCTCGGCAGGCCTAGGGGCACAAAGACAGGCATAGGCAGGACTAGTGGCACAGAGACAGGATAGACAGGCCTAGGCAAACTTAGGAGCACAGAGAAAGGATAGACAGGCCTAGACAAGCCTAGGAGCACAGAGAGAGGCCTAGGCAGGACTTGGGGCACAGAGACAGGCCTAGGCAGGTCTAGGGGCACAGAGACAGGCCTAGGCAAGCCTAGGGGCACAGAGACAGGCCGAGGCAGGACTAGGGGCACAGAGACAGGCCTAGGCAGGACTAGGGGCACAATGACAGGCCGAGGCAGGACTAGGGGCACAGAGACAGGCCTAGGCAGGCCTAGGGGCAGAGAGACAGTATAGACAGGCCTAGGCAAGCCTAGGGGCACAGAGACAGGATAGACAGGCCTAGGCAAGCCTAGGGGCACAGAGACAGGCCTAGGCAGGCCTAGGGGCACAGAGACAGGCCTAATCAGGTCTAAGAGCACAGAGACAGGCCTAGGCAGGCGTAGAAGCACAAAAACAGGCCTAGGCAGGCCTAGGGGCACAGAGACAGGTCTAGGCAGGACTAGGCAGGCCTAGGGGCACAGAGACAGGCCTAGGCATGCCTAGGGGCACAGAGAAAGGCCTAGGCATGCCTATGGGCACAGAGACAGGCCTAGGAAGGACTAGGCAGGCCTAGGGGCACAGAGACAGGATAGGCAGGACTAGGCAGGCCTAGGGGCACAGAGACAGGCCTAGGCAGGCCTAGGGGCACAGAGACAGGCCTAGGCAGGCCTAGGGGCACAGAGACAGGCTTACGCAGGCCTAGGCAGGCCTAGGGGTACAGAGACAGGCTAGCCAGGCCTAGGCAGGCCTAGGGGCACAGAGACAGGCCTAGACAGGCCTAAGGGCACAGAGACAGGGCTAGGCAGGCCTAGGGGCACAGAGACAGGCCTAAGCAGGCCTAGGGGGACAGAGACAGGTCTAGGCAGGACTAGGCAGGCATAGGAGCACAGAGACAGGCCTAGGCAGGCCTAGGGGCACAGAGAAAGGCCTAGGCAGGCCTACGGGCACAGAGACAGGCCTAGACAGGCCTAGGGGCACAGAGACAGGCCTAGGCAGGCCTTGGGGCACAGAGACAGGCCTAGGCAGGCCTAGGGGCACAGAAAAAGGATAGGCAAGACTAGGCAGGCCTAAGGGCATAGAGACTGGCCTAGGCAGGCCTAGGGGCACAGAGACAGGATAGACAGGCCTAGGCAGGACTAGGGGCACAGAGACAGGCCTCGACAGGCCTAAGGGCACAGAACAGGCCTAGGCAGACCTAGGGGCACAGACACAGGAATAGATAGGCCAGGCAAAGCATAGGGGCACAGAGACAGGATAGACAGTACTAGGCAGGCCTAGGGGCACAGAGACAGGCCTAGGCAGGACTAGGGGCACAGAGACAGGCCTAGGCAGGACTAGGGGCACAGAGACAGGCCTAGGCAAGCCTAGGGGCACAGAGACAAGATAGACAGTCCTAGGTAGGCCTAGGAGCACAGCGACAGGCCTAGGGGCACAAAGACAGGCCGAGGCAGAACTAGGAGCACAGAGACAGGCCTAGGCAGGCATAGAGGCACAGAGACAGGATAGACAGGCCTAGGCAGGCCTAGGGGCACAGAGACAGGATAGACAGGCCTAGGCAAGCCTAGGGGCACAGAGACAGGCCTAGGCAGGTCTAAGAGCACAGAGACAGGCCTAGGCAGGTCTAGAAGCACAGAGACAGGCCTAGGCAGGCCTAGGGGCACAGAGACAGGTCTAGGCAGGACTAGGCAGGCCTAGGGGCACAGAGACAAAATAGGCAGGACTAGCCAGGCCTAGGGGCACGGAGACAGGATAGACAGGGCTAGGCAGGCCTAGGGGCACAGAGACAGGATAGACAGGGCTAGGTAGGCCTAGGGGCACAGAGACAGGATAGACAGGGCTAGGCAGGCCTAGGGGCACAGAGACAGGCCTAAGCAGGCCTAGGGCCACAGAGACAGGTCTAGGCAGGACTAAGCAGGCCTAGGGGCACATAGACAGGCCTAGGGGCACAGAGAAAGGCGTAGGCAGGCCTAGGTGCACAGAGACAGGTCTAGGCAGGACTAGGCAGGCCTAGGGGCACAGAGACAGGATAGGCAGGACTAAGCAGGCCTAGGGGCACAGAGACAGGCCTAGGGGCACAGAGACAGGCCTAGGCAAGCCTGTCGGGCACAAAGACAGGCCTAGGCAGGACTAGGCAGGCCTAGGGGCACAGAGACAGGATAGGCAGGAGTATGCAGGCCTAGGGGCACAGAGACAGGCCTAGGCAGGACTAGGGGCACAGAGACAGGCCTAGGCAGGCCTAGGGGCACAGAGACAGGCCTAGGCACTTCTAGGGGCACAGAGACAGGCCTAGGCAGGCCTAGGGGCACGGAGACAGGCCTATGCAGGCCTAGGGGCACAGAGACAGGCCTAGGCGGGCCTAGGGGCACAGAGACAGGCCTAGGCGGGCCTAGGGGCACAGAGACAGGCCTAGGTGGGCCTAGGGGCACAGACACTGGCCTAGGCAGGCCTAGGGGCACAGAGACAGGATAGACAGGCCTAAGCAGGTCTAGGGGCACAGAGACAGGATAGACAGGCCTATGCAAGACTAGGCAGGAATAGAGGCACAGAGACAGGATAGACAGGCCTAGGCAGGACTAGGGGCACAGAGACAGGATTCGGCAGGCCTAGGGGCACAAAGACAGGCCTAGGCAGGGCTAGGGGCACAGAGACAGGCCTAGGAGCACAGAGACAGGCCTAGGCACTTCTAGGGGCACAGAGACAGGCCTAGGCAGGCCTACGGGCACAGAGACAGGCCTAGGCAGGACTAGGGGCACAGAGAAAGGCCTAGGCAGGACTAGGGGCACAGAGACAGGCCTACGCAGGACTAAGGGCAAAGAGACAGGCCTAGGCAGGCCTAGGGGCACAGAGACAGGCCTAGGCAGGCCTAGGGGCACAGAGACAGGCCTAGGCAGGCCTAGGGACACAGAGACAGGATAGACAGGCCTAGGCAGGCCTAGGGGCACAGAGACAGGCCTAGGCAAGGCTAGGGGCACAGAGACAGGCCTAGGCAGGCCTAGGGGCACAGAGACAGGCCTAGGCAGGCCTAGGGGCACAGAGACAGGCCTAGGCAGGGCTAGGGGCACAGAGACAGGCCTAGGCAGGCCTAGGGGCACAGAGACAGGCCTAGGCAGGCCTAGGGGCACAGAGACAGGATAGACAGGACTAGGGAGGACTAGGGGCACAGAGACATGATAGACAGGCCTAGGCAGGACTAGGGCAACAGAGACAGGATAGACAGGCCTAGGCAGGTCTAGGGGCACATAGACAGGATACAAAATAGGCCTATGTTCAATGGGCCTAAGCAAAGAGACAGCGTAGGCAGGCCCTAAGGGGGCAACAGAGACAGGTCTAGGCAGGACTAGGCAGGCCCTAGGGGCACAGAGACAGGATAGACAGGGCTAGGCAGGCCTAGGGGCACAGTAGACTAGGCCTAAGCAGGCCTAGGGGCACAGAGGACAGGCCCTAGAAAAGGCCCTAGGGGCAAAGAGACAGGCCTCGGCAGGCCTAGGGGGACATGAGACAAACCTAGCAGGCCTAGGGGCACAGAGAAAATATAGGCAGGACTAGGCAGCTAGGGGCACAGAGACAGGCCTAGGCAGGCTAGGGGCATCAGAGACAAGGCCTAGGCTAGGCCTAGGCGCACAGAGACAGGTCTAGGCAGGCCTACGGTCACAGAGACAGGATAGACAAGCCTAGACAGGCCTAGGGGCACAGAGACATGATAGACAGGCCTAGGCAGGACTAGGGGCACAGAGACAGGATAGACAGGCCTAGGCAAGTCTAGGGGCACATAGACAGGATAGACAGGCCTATGCAATGCCTACAAGCACGGAGACAGGCCTAGGCAGGCCTAGGGGCACAGAGACAGGCCTAGGCAGGCCTAGGGGCACAGAGACAGGCCTAGGCAGGACTAGGCGCACAGTGACAGGTCTAGGCAGGCCTACGGGCACAGAGACAGGATAGACAGGCCTAGGCAGGCCTCGGGGCACAGTAACAGGCCTAGGCACTTCTAGGGGCACAGAGACAGGCCTAGGCAGGCCTAGGGGCACAGAGACAGGCCTAGGCAGGCCTAGGGGCACAGAGACAGGATAGCCAGGACTAGGCAGGCCTATGGGCACAGAGACAGGATAGACAGGCCTAGGCAGGACTAAGGGCACAGAGACAGGCCTAGGCAGGCCTATTGGCTCAGAGACAGGCCGAGGCAGGCCTAGGGGCACAGAGACAGGCCTAGGCAGGCCTAGGGGCACAGAGACAGGCCTAGGCGGGCCTAGGGGCACAGAGACAGGCCTAGGGGCACAGAGACATGCCTAGGGGCACAGAGACAGGCCTAGGCAGGCCTGTCGGGCACAAAGACAGGATAGACAGGCCTAAGCAGGTCTAGGGGCACAGAGACAGGATAGACAGGCCTATGCAAGACTAGGCAGGAATAGTGGCACAGAGACAGGATAGACATGCCTAGGCAGGACTAGGGGCACAGAGACAGGATTCGGCAGGCCTAGGGGCACAAAGACAGGCCTAGGCAGGACTAGGGGCACAGAGACAGGATAGACAGGCCTAGGCAAACATAGGAGCACAGAGAAAGGATAGACAGGCCTAGACAAGCCTAGGAGCACAGAGAGAGGCCTAGGCAGGACTAGGGGCACAGAGACAGGCCTAGGCAGGACTAGGGGCACAGAGACAGGATAGACAGGCCTAGGCAAGCCTAGGGCACAGAGACAAGGGATAGACAGCCTAGGCCAAGCCTAGGGGCATCAAGAGACAGGCCTAGGCAGGGCCTAGGGGCACAGAGACAGCCTAGCAGGCCTGTCGGGCAACAAAGACAGGCCTAGGCAGGACTAGAGCAGGCTAGGGGCACAGAGACAGGATAGCCAGGACTAGGCAGTCCTATGGGCACAGACACAGGCCTAGGCAGGCCTAGGGGCACAGAGACAGGCTTAGGCAGGGCTAGGGCACAGAGACAGGCCTAGGAGCACAGAGACAGGCCTAGGCACATCTAGGGGCACAGAGACAGGCCTAGGCAGGCCTACGGGCACAGAGACAGGCCTAGGCAGGCCTAGGGGCACGGAGACAGGCCTAGGCAGGCCTAGGGGCACAGAGACAGGCCTAGGCGGGCCTAGGGGCACAGAGACAGGCCTAGGCGGGCCTAGGGGCACAGACACTGGCCTAGGCAGGCCTAGGGGCACAGAGACAGGATAGACAGGCCTAAGCAGGTCTAGGGGCACAGAGACAGGATAGACAGGCCTATGCAAGACTAGGCAGGAATAGAGGCACAGAGACAGGATAGACAGGCCTAGGCAGGACTAGGGGCACAGAGACAGGCCTCGGCAGGCCTAGGGGCACAAAGACAGGCATAGGCAGGACTAGGGGCACAGAGACAGGATAGACAGGCCTAGGCAAACTTAGGAGCACAGAGAAAGGATAAGACAGGCCTAGGCAGGCCTAGGGGCACAGAGACAGGCCTAGGCACTTCTAGGGGCACAGAGACAGGCCTAGGCAGGCCTACGGGCACAGAGACAGGCCTAGGCAGGACTAGGGGCACAAAGACAGGTCTAGGCAGGCCTACGGGCACAGAGACAGGATAGACAGGCCTAGGCAGGCCTAGGGGCACAGAGACAGGCCTAGGCAGGCCTAGGGGCACAGAGACAGGCCTAGGCAGGCCTAGGGGTACAGAGACAGGATAGACAGTCTTAGGCAGGCCTAGGGGCGACTAGGGGCACAAACACTGGCCGAGGCAGGACTAGGGGCATCAGAGACAGGCCTAGGCAGGCCTAGGGGCACAGAGACAGGCCTAGGCAGGCCTAGGGGCACAGAGACAGGCTAGGCACTTCTAGTCTAGGGGCATCAGAGACAGGCCTAGAGCAGGCTAGGGGCATCAGGAGACAAGGCCCTAGGCAGGCCTAGGGGCACGGAGACAGGCTAGGCAGGCCTAGGGGCACAGAGACAGGCCCTAGGCGGGCCTAGGTGGCACAGAGACTAGGCCTAGGCGGGCCTAGGGCACAGACACTGCAGCAGGGTGCACAGACACGGCCTAGGGCACAGAGACAGGATAGACAGGCCTAGCAGTCTAGGGCACCAGAGAAGGTTTAGGACACGCCCTATTGCAAGATCTAGGCAGGAAATAGAAGGCACAGAGAACAGGATAAAGACAGGCCTAGGCAGGCCTAGGGGCACAGAGACAGGCCTCGGCAGGCCTAGGGGCACAAAGACAGGCCTAGGCAGGACTAGGGGCACAGAGACAGGATAGACAGGCCTAGGCAAACATAGGAGCACAGAGAAAGGATAGACAGGCCTAGACAAGCCTAGGAGCACAGAGAGAGGCCTAGGCAGGACTAGGGGCACAGAGACAGGCCTAGGCAGGACTAGGGGCACAGAGACAGGCCTAGGCAGGCCTAGGGGCACAGAGACAGGATAGACAGGCTTAGGCAAGCCTAGGGGCACAGAGACAGGATAGACAGGCCTAGGCAAGCCTAGGGGCACAGAGACAGGCCTAGGCAGGCCTAGGGGCACAGAGACAGGCCTAGGCAGGTCTAAAAGCACAGAGACAGGCCTAGGCAGGCGTAGAAGCACAAAAACAGGCCTAGGCAGGCCTAGGGGCACAGAGACAGGTCTAGGCAGGACTAGGCAGGCCTAGGGGCACAGAGACAGGCCTAGGCATGCCTAGGGGCACAGAGAAAGGCCTAGGCATGCCTATGGGCACAGAGACAGGCCTAGGCAGGCCTAGGGGCACAGAGACAGGATAGACAGGCCTAGGCAAGCCTAGGGGCACAGAGACAGGATAGACAGGCCTAGGCAAGCCTAGGGGCACAGAGACAGGCCTAGGCAGGCCTAGGGGCACGGAGACAGGCCTAGGCAGGCCTAGGGGCACAGAGACAGGCCTAGGCGGGCCTAGGGGCACAGAGACAGGCCTAGGCGGGCCTAGGGGCAGAGACACTGGCCTAGGCAGGCCTAGGGGCACAGAGACAGTATAGACAGGCCTAAGCAGTTCTAGGGGCACAGAGACAGGCCTAGGCAGGCGTAGAAGCACAAAAACAGGCCGAGGCAGGCCTAGGGGCACAGAGACAGGTCTAGGCAGGACTAGGCAGGCCTAGGGGCACAGAGACAGGCCTAGGCATGCCTAGGGGCACAGAGAAAGGCCTAGGCATGCCTATGGGCACAGAGACAGGCCTAGGAAGGACTAGGCAGGCCTAGGGGCACAGAGACAGGATAGGAAGGACTAGGCAGGCCTAGGGGCACAGAGACAGGCCTAGGCAGGCCTAGGGGCACAGAGAAAGGCCTAGGCAGGAATAGGCAGGCCTAGGGGCACAGAGACAGGACAGACAGGCCTAGGCAGGACTAGGCAGGCCTACGGGCACAGAGACAGGCCGAGGCAGGACTAGGCAGGCCTAGGGCACAGAGACAGGATAGACAGGCCTAGGCNCAGGCCTAGGCAGGCCTAGGGGCACAGAGACAGGCCTAGGCAGGCCTAGGAGCACAGAGACAGGCCTAGGCAGGCCTAGGGGCACAGAGACAGGCCTAGGCAGGCCTAGGGGCACAGAGACAGGCCTAGGCAGGCCTAGGGGCACAGAGACAGGCCTAGGCAGGCCTAGGGGCACAGAGACAGGCCTAGGCAGGCCTAGGGGCACAGAGACAGGCCTAGGCAGGCCTAGGGGCACAGAGACAGGCCTAGGCAGGCCTAGGGGCACAGAGACAGGCCTAGGCAGGCCTAGGGGCACAGAGACAGGCCTAGGCAGGCCTAGGGGCACAGAGACAGGCCTAGGCAGGCCTAGGGGCACAGAGACAGGCCTAGGCAGGCCTAGGGGCACAGAGACAGGCCTAGGCAGGCCTAGGGGCACAGAGACAGGCCTAGGCAGGCCTAGGGGCACAGAGACAGGCCTAGGCAGGCCTAGGGGCACAGAGACAGGCCTAGGCAGGCCTAGGGGCACAGAGACAGGCCTAGGCAGGCCTAGGGGCACAGAGACAGGCCTAGGCAGGCCTAGGGGCACAGAGACAGGCCTAGGCAGGCCTAGGGGCACAGAGACAGGCCTAGGCAGGCCTAGGGGCACAGAGACAGGCCTAGGCAGGCCTAGGGGCACAGAGACAGGCCTAGGCAGGCCTAGGGGCACAGAGACAGGCCTAGGCAGGCCTAGGGGCACAGAGACAGGCCTAGGCAGGCCTAGGGGCACAGAGACAGGCCTAGGCAGGCCTAGGGGCACAGAGACAGGCCTAGGCAGGCCTAGGGGCACAGAGACAGGCCTAGGCAGGCCTAGGGGCACAGAGACAGGCCTAGGCAGGCCTAGGGGCACAGAGACAGGCCTAGGCAGGCCTAGGGGCACAGAGACAGGCCTAGGCAGGCCTAGGGGCACAGAGACAGGCCTAGGCAGGCCTAGGGGCACAGAGACAGGCCTAGGCAGGCCTAGGGGCACAGAGACAGGCCTAGGCAGGCCTAGGGGCACAGAGACAGGCCTAGGCAGGCCTAGGGGCACAGAGACAGGCCTAGGCAGGCCTAGGGGCACAGAGACAGGCCTAGGCAGGCCTAGGGGCACAGAGACAGGCCTAGGCAGGCCTAGGGGCACAGAGACAGGCCTAGGCAGGCCTAGGGGCACAGAGACAGGCCTAGGCAGGCCTAGGGGCACAGAGACAGGCCTAGGCAGGCCTAGGGGCACAGAGACAGGCCTAGGCAGGCCTAGGGGCACAGAGACAGGCCTAGGCAGGCCTAGGGGCACAGAGACAGGCCTAGGCAGGCCTAGGGGCACAGAGACAGGCCTAGGCAGGCCTAGGGGCACAGAGACAGGCCTAGGCAGGCCTAGGGGCACAGAGACAGGCCTAGGCAGGCCTAGGGGCACAGAGACAGGCCTAGGCAGGCCTAGGGGCACAGAGACAGGCCTAGGCAGGCCTAGGGGCACAGAGACAGGCCTAGGCAGGTCTAAGAGCACAGAGACAGGCCTAGGCAGGTCTAGAAGCACAGAGACAGGCCTAGGCAGGCCTAGGGCCACAGAAACAGGCCTAGGCAGGCCTAGCGGCACAGAGACAGGCCTAGGCCGGGCTAGGGGCACAGAGACAGGCCTAGGCAGGCCTAGCGGCACAGAGACAGGCCTAGGCCGGGCTAGGGGCACAGAGACAGGCCTAGGCAGGCCTAGGGGCACAGAGACAGGCCTAGGCAGGCCTAGGGGCACAGAGACAGGCCTAGGCAGGCCTAGGGGCACAGAGACAGGCTAGACAAGCCTAGGCAGGCCTAGGGGCACAGAGACAGGCCTAGGCAGGCCTAGGGGCACAGAGACAGGCCTAGGCAGGCCTAGGGGCACAGAGACAGGCCTAGGCAGGGCTAGGGGCACAGAGACAGGCCTAGGCAGGACTAGGCACGCCTAGGGGCACAGAGACAGGATATACAGGCCTAGGCAGGCCTAGGGGCAGAGAGACAGGCCTAGGCAGGCCTAAAGGCACAGAGACAGGACTAGGCAAGCCTAGGGGCACAGAGACAGGCCTAGGCAGGTCTAAGAGCACAGAGACAGGCCTAGGCAGGTCTAGAAGCACAGAGACAGGCCTAGGCAGGCCTAGGGTCACAGAGACAGGTCTAGGCAGGACTAGGCAGGCATAGGAGCACAAAGACAGGCCTAGGCAGGCCTAGGGGCACAGAAACAGGCCTAGGCACTTCTAGGGGCACAGAGACAGGCCTAGGCAGGACTAAGCAGGCCTAGGGGCACATAGACAGGCCTAGGCAGGCCTAGGGGCACAAACACAGGCCTAGGGGCACAGAGACAGTTTAGACAGACCTAGGCAGGCCTAGGGGCACAGAGACAGGCCTAGGCAGGCCTAGGGGCACAGAGACAGGCCTAGGCAGGCCTAGCGGCACAGAGACAGGCCTAAGCCAGGCTAGGGGCACAAAGACAGGCCTAAGCCAGGCTAGGGGCACAGAGACAGGCCTAAGCCAGGCTAGGGGCACAGAGACAGGCCTAGGCAGGCCTAGGGGCACAGAGACAGGCCTAGGCAGGCCTAGGGGCACAGAGACAGGCCTAGGCAGGGCATACGGGCACAGAGAAAGGCCTAGGCAGGCCTAGGGGCACAGAGACAGACCTAGGCAGGCTTAGCGGCACAGAGACAGGCCTAGGCAGGCCTAGGGGCACAGAGACAGGCCTAGGCAGGCCTTACGGCACAGAGACAGGCCTAGGCAGGCCTAGGGGCACAGAGACAGGCCTAGGCAGGCCTAGGCGCACAGAGACAGGCCTAGCGGACTAGTTGCCAGAAAAAGATTGGCAGAACTTAGGGGGCCCAAGGGAAACCCTAAGGGGGGCACAGAGACAGGCCTCGACAGGCCTAGGGGCACAGAGACAGGCCTAGGCAGGACTAGGGGCACAGACACAGGATAGAGAGGCTTAGGCAAGCATAGGGGCACAGAGACAGGATAGACAGGCCTAGGCAGGCCTAGGGGCACAGATACAGGCCTAGGCAGGACTAGGGGCACAGAGACAGGCCTAGGCAGGACTAGGGGCACAGAGACAGGCCTAGGCAAGCCTAGGGGCACAGAGACAGATGACAGTCCTAGGTAGGTAGGAGCAACAGCGACAGGCTAGGCACGGATACGGGGCACATAAGACACGGCCTAGCAGGCCTAGGGGCACAGAGACAGGCCTAGGCAGGCTAGGGGCACAGAAAAAGGCCTAGGCAGGCCTAGGGGCACAGAGAAAGGCCTAGGCAGGCCTAGGGGCACAGAGACAGGCCTAGGCAGGCCTAGGGGCACAGAGAAAGCCCTAGGCAGGCCTAGGGGCACAGAAACAGGCCTAGGCAGGCCTAGGGCACCAGAACTGGCCTAGGGCAGGCCTAGGGGCAAGAGACAGGATAACGAACAGGCTAGCAAGGACTAGGGGCACAGAGATCAGTCCTCGACAGCCAAGGGCAACCAGAGACAGGGCCTAGGCAGGACTAGGGCACAGAGAACATGGCCTAGGGGCAAGAGACAGGCCTAGCAGGCCTGTCGGGCACAAAGACAAGGCCTAGGCAGGACTAGGCAGGCCAAGGGGCACAGAGACAGGATAGGCAGGACTAGGCAGGCCTAAGGGCATAGAGACAGGCCTAGGCAGGCCTAGGGACACAGAGAGAGGCCTAGGCAGGCCTAGGGGTACAGAGACAGGCCTAGGCGGGCCTAGGGGCACAGAGACTGGCCTAGGCAGGCCTAGGGGCACAGAGACAGGATAGACAGGCCTAGGCAGGACTAGGGGCACAGAGACAGGCCTAGGCAGGACTAGGGGCACAGACACAGGATAGAGAGACCTAGGCAAGCATAGGGGCACAGAGACAGGAAAGACAGGCCTAGGCAGGCCTAGGGGCACAGATACAGGTCTAGGCATGACTAGGGGCACAGAGACAGGCCTAGGCAGGACTAGGGGCACAGAGACAGGCCTAGGCAAGCCTAGGGGCACAGAGACAAGATAGACAGTCCTAGGTAGGCCTAGGAGCACAGCGACAGGCCTAGGCAGGACTAGGGGCACAAAGACAGGCCTAGGCAGGCCTAGGGGCACAGAAACAGGCCTAGGCAGGCCTAGGGGCACAGAGACAGGCCTAGGCAGGCCTAGGGGCACAGAAAAAGGATAGGCAGGACTAGGCAGGCCTAAGGGCATAGAGACAGGCCTAGGCAGGCCTAGGGACACAGAGAGAGGCCTAGGCAGGCCTAGGGGTACAGAGACAGGCCTAGGCGGGTCTAGGGGCACAGAGACTGGCCTATGCAGGCCTAGGGGCACAGAGACAGGATAGGCAGGACTAGGCAGGCCTAGGGACACAGAGAGAGGCCTAGGCAGGCCTAGGGACACAGAGAGAGGCCTAGGCAGGCCTAGGGGTAAAGAGACAGGCCTAGGCGGGCTTAGGGGCACACAGACTGGCCTAGGCAGGCCTAGGGGCACAGAGACAGGATAGACAGGCCTAGGCAGGACTAGGGGCACAGAGACAGGCCTCGACAGGCCTAAGGGCACAGAGACAGGCCTAGGCAGGACTAGGGGCACAGACACAGGATAGAGAGGCCTAGGCAAGCATAGGGGCACAGAGACAGGATAGACAGGCCTAGGCCAGGCCTAGGGGCACAGAGACAGGCCTAGGCAGATAGGGGCACAGAAGACAGGCCTAGGCCCAAGGACTAGGGGCACAGAGACAGGCCTAGGCAAAGCCTAGGGCACAGAGACATAGATAGACAGTCCTAGGTAGGCCCTAGGAGCACAGGACAGGCCTATGGCGGACTAGGGGCACAAAAAGACAAGGCCGAGGCAGGACCTAGGGGCACGAGACAGGCCTAGGCAGGCATAAGAGGCACAGAGACAGGTAGACAGGCGCTAGGAGGCCTAGGGGCACAGAGACCAGATATGACAGGCCTAGGCAAGCCTAGGGGCACAGACACAGGCCTAGGCAGGTCTAAGAGCACAGAGACAGGCCTAGGCAAGTCTAGAAGCACAGAGACAAGCCTAGGCAGGCCTAGGGGCACAGAGACAGGTCTAGGCAGGACTAGGCAGGCCTAGGGGCACAGAGACAAAATAGGCAGGACTAGCCAGGCCTAGGGGCACAGAGACAGGATAGGCAGGACTAGCCAGGCCTACGGGCACAGAGACAGGATAGACAGGGCTAGGCTGGCCTAGGGGCACAGAGACAGGCCTAAGCAGGCCTAGGACCACAGAGACAGGTCTAGGCAGGACTAAGCAGGCCTAGGGGCAAATAGACAGGCCTAGGGGCACAGAGAAAGGCGTAGGCAGGCCTAGGTGCACAGAGACACGCCTAGGCAGGACTAGGCAGGCCTAGGGGCACAGAGACAGGATAGGCAGGACTAAGCAGGCCTAGGGGCACAGAGACAGGCCTAGGGGCACAGAGACAGGCCTAGGCAGGCCTGTCGGGCACAAAGACAGGCCTAGGCAGGACTAGGCAGGCCAAGGGGCACAGAGACAGGATAGGCAGGAGTAGGCAGGCCTAGGGGCACAGAGACAGGCCTAGGCAGGGCTAGGGGCACAGAGACAGGCCTAGGCAGGCCTAGGGGCACAGAGACAGGCCTAGGCACTTCTAGGGGCACAGAGACAGGCCTAGGCAGGCCTACGGGCACAGAGACAGGCCTAGGCAGGCCTAGGGGCACGGAGACAGGCCTAGGCAGGCCTAGGGGCACAGAGACAGGCCTAGGCGGGCCTAGGGGCACAGAGACAGGCCTAGGCGGGCCTAGGGGCACAGACACTGGCCTAGGCAGGCCTAGGGGCACAGAGACAGGATAGACAGGCCTAAGCAGGTCTAGGGGCACAGACACGGGATAGACAGGCCTATGCAAGACTAGGCAGGAATAGAGGCACAGAGACAGGATAGACAGGCCTAGCCAGGACTAGGGGCACAGAGACAGGATTCGGCAGGCCTAGGGGCACAAAGACAGGCCTAGGCAGGAGTAGGGGCACAGAGACAGGATAGACAGACCTAGGCAAACATAGGAGCACAGAGAAAGGATAGACAGGCCTAGACAAGCCTAGGAGCACAGAGAGAGGCCTAGGCAGGAATAGGGGCACAGAGACAGGCCTAGGCAGGACTAGGGGCACAGAGACAGGCCTAGGCAACCCTAGGGGCACAGAGACAAGATAGACAGTCCTAGGAAGGCCTAGGAGCACAGCGACAGGCCTAGGCAGGACTAGGGGCACAAAGACAGGCCGAGGCAGGACTAGGGGCACAGAGACAGGCCTAGGCAGGCCTAGGGGCACAGAGACAGGCTAGACAGGCCTAGGCAAGCCTAAGGGCACAGAGACAGGCCTATGCAGGACTAGGAAGGCCTAGGGGCACAGAGACAGGATAGCCAGGCCTAGGCAGGCCTAGGGGCACAGAGACAGGCCTAGGCAGGCCTAGGGGCACAGAAAAAGGATAGGCAGAACTAGGCAGGACTAGGGGCACAGAGACAGGCCTCGACAGGCCTAGGGGCACAGAGACAGGCCTAGGCAGGACTAGGGGCACAGACACAGGATAGAGAGGCCTAGGCAAGCATAGGGGCACAGAGACAGGATAGACAGGCCTAGGCAGGCCTAGGGGCACAGAGACAGGCCTAGGCAGGACTAGGGGCACAGAGACAGGCCTAGGCAGGACTAGGGGCACAGAGACAGGCCTAGGCAAGCCTAGGGGCACAGAGACAAGATAGACAGTCCTAGGTAGGCCTAGGAGCACAGCGACAGGCCTAGGCAGGACTAGGGGCACAAAGACAGGCCGAGGCAGAACTAGGGGCACAGAGACAGGCCTAGGCAGGCATAGAGGCACAGAGACAGGATAGACAGGCCTAGGCAGGCCTAGGGGCACAGAGACAGGATAGACAGGCCTAGGCAAGCCTAGGGGCACAGACACAGGCCTAGGCAGGTCTAAGAGCACAGAGACAGGCCTAGGCAAGTCTAGAAGCACAGAGACAGGCCTAGGCAGGCCTAGGGGAACAGAGACAGGTCTAGGCAGGACTAGGCAGGCCTAGGGGCACAGAGACAAAATAGGCAGGACTAGCCAGGCCTAGGGGCAGAGAGACAGGATAGACAGGGCTAGGCTGGCCTAGGGGCACAGAGACAGGCCTAAGCAGGCCTAGGGCCACAGAGACAGGTCTAGGCAGGACTAAGCAGGCCTAGGGGCACAGACACAGGATAGACAGGCCTATGCAAGACTAGGCAGGAATAGAGGCACAGAGACAGGATAGACAGGCCTAGCCAAGACTAGGGGCACAGAGACAGGATTCGGCAGGCCTAGGGGCACAAAGACAGGCCTAGGCAGGAGTAGGGGCACAGAGACAGGATAGACAGGCCTAGGCAAACATAGGAGCACAGAGAGAGGCCTAGGCAGGACTAGGGGCACAGAGACAGGCCTAGGCAGGACTAGGGGCACAGAGACAGGCCTAGGCAAGCCTAGGGGCACAGAGACAGGATAGACAGTCCTAGGAAGGCCTAGGAGCACAGTGACAGGCCTAGGCAGGACTAGGGGCACAAAGACAGGCCGAGGCAGGACTAGGGGCACAGAGACAGGCCTAGGCAGGCCTAGGGGCACAGAGACAGGATAGACAGGCCTAGGCAGGACTAGGCAGGCCTAGGGGCACAGAGACAGGCCTAGGCAGGCCTAGGGGCACAGAGACAGGCTAGACAGGCCTAGGCAGGCCTAGATGCACAGGGACAGGCCTAGGCAGGCCTAGGGGCACAGAGACAGGCCTAGGCAGGCCTAGGGGCACAGAGACAGGCCTAGGCAGGCCTAGGGGCACAGAGACAGGCCTAGGCAGGCTAGGGGCACAGAGAAAGGCCTAGGCAGGCCTAGGGGCACAGAGAAAGGCCTAGGCAGGCCTAGGGGCACAGAGACAGGCCTAGGCAGGCCTAGGGGCACAGAGACAGGCCTAGGCAGGCCTAGGGGCACAGAGACAGGCCTAGGCAGGCCTAGGGGCACAGAGACAGGCCTAGGCAGGCCTAGGGGCACAGAGCAGCCTAGGCAGGCCTAGGGGCACGGAGACAGGCCTAGGCAGGCCTAGGGGCACAGAGACAGGCCTAGGCGGGCCTAGGGGCACAGAGACAGGCCTAGGCGGGCCTAGGGGCACAGAGGCAGGCCTAGGCGGGCCTAGGGGCACAGACACTGGCCTAGGCAGGCCTAGGGGCACAGAGACAGGATAGACAGGCCTAGGCAGGCCTAGGGGCACAGACACAGGATAGACAGGCCTAGGCAGGCCTAGCGGCACAGAGACAGGCCTAGGCAGGCCTAGGGGCACAGAGACAGGCCTAGGCAGGCCTATGGGCACAAAGACAGGCCTAGGCAGGCCTAGGGGCACAGAGACAGGCCTAGGCAGGCCTAGGCGCACAGAGACAGGTCTAGGCAGGCCTACGGGCACAGAGACAGGATAGACAGGCCTAGGCAGGCCTAGGGGCACAGAG
>QNUK01002012.1:0-21217 GCA_013621035.1 Clarias magur
CGTGAGTACTCACTTTCTTGGGTTTTGCTTTTGATTGAGTGTGTGTTATTAGAACGCGAGTTTATTTGTGTAGACTCTTGCTCTCGCTCCGAGAGAGTTCTTAAAATAAACAGCGTGGTTATCCTGCCTGCTCGCGCTACTTCCGCACTTGGGTTTACCATCCACACTACAGGGCGAACTGCTAGTCTTCTGGTCCATCTTCGTTTATCTGTGACAATAAGCCATAAAACTAAATGTCAGCTAGTGAACTTGACTGTCTGTCTAAACAACATTGTTTTTTTTTTACTTATTATTGTACAGTAAATGTCAATAGCTCTTGTTCTGATTTTTCATATTTGTTGTTACAACATAGTGTTATGACTTTTTCATGACTTAAGCTCTAATTATATTTAAAAACTGAGGTGAACCTGGTGGCTACATGGCAGTCATTTTACGAATTACTTTGAAATGCTACTGATTTATTTTGGCTGCTGTTGTTTTGCAGCAGTGGTGAGCATGGTGGTAATAGACATTTTTGTGGACTACCTACTGTACGACTGTAAACAAAGTCTAAAAAAGTAGAAAACGTAGAAGAAACTTGGTGTCTTTGATGTCCATAGTGCATTTTCCCATACACTCAAAAAGAAAAATGCGAAGTGCCACAAAAAATACAAAATAAGTAAAAAAGTTTCAAACTTAACTATGACTTATGGTCTTTAACTCACTCACTCACTCACTCAGTCACTCATCTTCTACAGTATACTGCTTTATCCTGTATTCAGGGTCTCGGGGGGCCTGGAGCCTATCCCAGGAGGCTTAGGGGACAAGGTGGGGTATACCCTGAACAGGGTGCCAATCCATAGCAGGGCACACACACATACACTCACTCACACACTCATTCACACACAACGGACAATTTGGAAATGCCAATTAGCCTAATCTACATGTCTTTGGACTGTGGGAGGAAACCGGAATACCTGGAGGAAACCAACCAAAAAACGGGGAGAACATGCAAACTCCATGCACACAGAGACGGGAATCGAGCCTGGCCGGGAATCGAAACCGGACCCTGGAGGTCATTAACTAAAATCAACTCTTCAACTCTTGTTTTGATAATTACTTTAAGGATTAGCATATTGTTACAAGGAAATTAATTTCTTATAACACAATTTTTCTTAAAATTATAATGTTTTAGTAAAATAAGAAAACCTTTTTTGAGGAAATGGAACTGGAGGCACAGTGTAAGTCCAGACATTTAATTAACAAGACAAAATTAGAAACCAAAATTGTCATGAACTCGTGCATACAACAAGTACAAGGTCCGCTTTCATCTATTGACATTTCATTTCCCACGCTGTCATGCTTCTCATCATGTGGCCAGTTTTTCCCACGCTGTCATCTCTCGTCACTTGCCCCTGCACCGCCCCACCGGCACACCGGTTTCTCATCTGGTGCTGATTTCTTCCGGTTTATTTATAAGGGATCTCGCTGCCAGATTAATGTTTTTTCTCCAATATTTTTTTGTTTCATAATTTTCACGTTACCGACTCCGCTTTGTTTTCTCGTTTTCCCGATTCTCGTCTGACGCTTTGGACTAGTTGATGATGATGGATTTAATGGCATTGAACTCTGGCTTTCGCTCCTCAACTTCGGCTTTGCTTCGCGTTTTGGCTCGATGCTCTCGCTGATGGATTCAATGGCTTTGAACTCTCGCTTTTGTTCCGCAACTACGGCTTCGCTTCACATTTCGGCTCAACGCTTTCGTGGAGGGATCTAACGGCTTCGAACTATCACTTTCGCTCCTCGACCACGGCTCTGCATCTCGTCTCTCCACGGCACACAGCTTCAGGTTACCCTAAGTTTCTCAAAATCATCTCTGCTTCTCTGCATTTGGATCCACCTCTTCACCCCTTCGTCGCTCACTCATGACAGAATAATCTGGCCACATGTGATGGATCCAGCAGAGTACAACAGGATGAGGCTTGCCCTGAGAGCCAGGGTGCCCTCCTCGGGAAGCAACAGCAAGAACTCCTTACCACTAGGCGGACCCTCGCCGTCGTCACCACTCAGATGCAACAGCTCCGGTTATCCTCAACGCGCGTCACAAGCCCAGAGACTCCACGCGAGCCACGCTTACCAGTGCCGCCCACCTATGGAGGAGAGCCAGGTACATGTAGATCGTTCCTCTCTCAGTGTTCACTGATTTTGAGAAGCCTCCACCTTCTCCTCGGAGCGGTTGTGAGTGGCCTACGTCATCAACCTCCTTACCAGCAGAGCCCAGGAGTGGAGCACGACTCTCTAGGATGCTTGCGATCTATGTTGTAACAACTTTGAGGCATTCACCACGGAGATGAGGAGGGTTTTTGATCGCTCTCATGTCGGCAGGGAGACCGAGAGCAGGTTGTTAGGACGTCGCCAAGGAGCACGCACGGCTTATGATTACGCCATTGAATTTCGGACCCTCGCTGTCACCAGTGGATGGAACGACAGAGCCCTATCTGACGTCTTCCTCGATTGTTCCGCTCAAGGTGGACCTCCCATGCAGCTAGACAGAACTCAAATTTTAAAGGAAGCAAGGCATCGGCGTCGCCAGAAAAGAGCCTATTTCTACTACAGAGCCTCAGGACATTTTCTTAAGAACTTCCCGTTAAAAGGAGACATCAGGCTGGGAGCACTAGGGTGCAGACTCCCAGAACCATGTCCCCTACTCCGTGCTACGTTAATCATCTGCGACCAAGCTCAACAAGTCCAGGCCCTCATCAACTCTGACCGTAACCTGATCAGCGCCGCTACAGGTAGGGCGTTGGAGGTCCAATGTGTTCCAGTAGAACCTCCCCTTGCAGTTCAGGTCCTAGATGGAAGTTCTCTGCCAACCATCACATGGCGAACCCATCCTCTCACCCTACGAATTTCCGGAAACCACTCTGAGGAGATCTGCCTGTTGGTTATTGCGAGATCCCATGCTGCGGTAGTTCTTGGTCTTCCCTGGTTAGCGTTCCATGGTCCACAGATTGAATGGACTAAGCACACTATCACGGGCTGGAGCCCTTCATGTTCCAGGTCTTGTCTTCTCTCAGCGCTCTCTCTACCTTCCAACCTAGCCAAGCCTGAAGACCCCCTAACAACTCCCGCCAAGAACCATGATCTCAAGCTGGTCTTCAACAAGACTTGCGCCACATCGCTTCCTCCTCATCGGCCTTATGATTGTCCCATTGACCTCCTTCCTGGTACCGCTCTTCCAAAGGGTCGTCTCTACTCTCTGACACACCAAGAGCAAGGGTCCATGAATGAGTACATCACAGGGGCTCTTACTGCTGCTATCATCTGTCACTCCTCCTCACCCGCTGGAGCAGGGTTTTTCTTTGTCAAAAAGAAAGCTGCATCCCTTCGTCCATGCATAGATTACAGAGAGCTGAACACAATAACAGTCAGGAATGGCTACCCCTTACCGCTCATGTCTACGGCTTTCGAACTTCTCCAGAGAGGTACTACCCATCAAGTTAGCGCTAGTGGAATGAAGACACTGGCTGGAGGAGATCAAGCTCCCGTTTCTAGAATGGACCGATCACAGAAACCTTGAATACTTACACAGTGCCAAAAGCCTCAATGCCTGACAGGCCCGCTGGTCCCTGTTCTTTTCTAGGTTCAACTTTGTCCTGTCCTACCAGCCAGGCTCCAAGAACACCAAGCCTGACGCTGTCTCACATCAGTTCTTTCTTCCCCATGACCATGCCATGTGACACGATCCTGCCCTCCCGTTGTCTAGTAGCAGCCGTGGAACTGGACAATGAAGCTAGAGTTAAGCAGGTATTGACCCAGGAGCCCGTCCCAAGCAACATTCCCCCTGATCGTCTTTTTGTGTCTCTCTGTCTACGCTCACAGGTCCTTGAATGAGGCCATGGATCCAGTTTGGCCTACCACTCAGGCTCTGCCTGAACCTGCTTCATCATTCAGCAGCGCTTCTGGTGGCCCACGTTGGGGAGGGATGTTTCCAGCTTTGTGGAAGCCTGCGATATCTGCGCCTGCTGTAAACACGACAACCGTCCTCTGGTTGGTCTCCTCAGACCATTACCCATACCACTCCATTCCTGGTCTCACATTTTGTTGGACTTCGTAACAGGCCTACATTTGTCAGATGGGAACACGTGTATCATGGCCATTGTCGACCATTTTTTCCAAGTCCATCCACCTGGTTCTGCTTTCCAAACTCCTCTCTGACAAGAAAACAGCAGAACAGCTGATCATCCATGTTTTCCATCTTCATGGTCTCCACACTGACATAGTTTTGGATCGGAGCCCTCAATTCACCTCATGCTTCTGGAAGGCTTTTTGTAGACTCATCAGAGTCATTCCTAGCCTGTCTTCTGGTTTTCATCCCCAATCCAATGGCCAAACGGACCGTAAGAACCATGAAATGGAAGTCACTCTCCGGTCCATGACCATGCACGATGTTACCAAATGGAGTAAGTTCCTTGTGTGGGTTGAGTATGCTCATAACTCCCTGCCATCTGCGTCCATAGGGCTCTTGCCATTCCAGTGCTACCACCACCGCTTTTTCCAACCCAAGAGGAGGAGGTAGAGGTCCCATCGATCCAACATTTTGTCCACCGCCACATACGGACATGGTTAAGAGCCAGACAAAGCCTGCTGCAAGCATCCAGGTCTTACAAGAGACAGGCTGATCGCCACCGTACCAAGGTTCCCAGGTACCATTTAGGAGTCATGCTTGCCCCCAGGGACATCTCCTAAAAGTCCCAAAAATAAACTTACACAAATCACGAAACTCAGAAGAACTCCCTATGTAGCCAGTTAGAGATTATTTTAGAGTGGTGAACAATGCTATACTGTGAAATTTATGAATAAAAAAAAGAGAGGTTAATAAACTACAAAAATCATTAAAAATAATTTTAAGATAAAAACAGAAAAAGACATATACTGAAATTGCTTTAACATCACACCCCTTTTTCACATCCTTCTGTTCTTCGTCCTTCAGATGGTCCTAGAAACACATCTGTTTCAGCATCTCCATCTGCTTCAGTGGTTTTGGGCAGTTCAGTGTCTCTGAGTTGCAGCAGTGATGCAAACCCAGCAGTGCTGAACTACACCTGGTACAGAGAGAACAGAGAGCAGATAGGAACCGGAAACCATCTCACCATCAACACCACTGATTCTACACAGAGTGGTTTATACTACTGTAGAGCTCAAAACCAGCACGGAGATCACAACTCATCTGTCTACCTGGATGTTCAGTGTGAGTACAATGCTGGACTATTCCTAATGCAAAGATAAGATAAGATAAGATAAGATATACCTTTATTCATCTCACAGCGGGGAAATTTCTTTGTTACAGAAAATAGGAACAGTACAGTGTATAAATACAGAAGAAAAAGAAAAACAATACAATAGTTGCACTTTTAAACAAATTGCACTGGTCCAAAAACTTAAACAAAAGTTTCTATTGCAATGAATTGCACTAGGATAATATTGCACAGTTTAACAATGTTGTTATTGCACCGTTGCTATTGCACACAAATTTATGTTATTATAACTGTATTGTAAAATAGTATTATATTTAAGATATTGTAGCCATTGTAAAATTTAAATACTGAAACATTATATAAAAGTATACAACAGTGTGAGTTATGGATACTAGTTCACTGGGAGCAGCTCTGATTATAATAGCAGCAAGGAGAAAAGACCTTCGATATCACTACTTCAGACACTTAGGATGTCACAGCCTGTCACTGAAAGAGCTGCTCAGAGATGAAACTGTTTCATACAAGGGGTGAGAGTTATTCTCCAGCAATGATTATAGCTTAGCTACCATCCTAATTTCTCCCACCTCCTGTAAAGTGACTGAGAAAATCCCCAGGACTGAGCAGCCCTTCTTCATCAGCTTGTCCAGTCTTTTTCTGTCTGCAGTAGGGACTATAACGGCTCCCAAAGATTTTTTCCTGACCAAAAAAAAAACTTTTCAACTGATGCCTTCGATACTTTCAAATTTTAATGACAAGTGACAAAGTCAAGTGAGTAGACCCTACATACACATTTTCAACACAACTTGTTTGCCCTGAGGGTCCAGCCAATGATGTTCCCTCCCACGGTTTTCGTTCACACGAAAGATGAAACATGTGATGAATTTGTCAGTGACTGAATTTGTCGCAAATGGTCCACTTCATTGCAAAAATTCAAGTCTGTGCGCTGGATATTTTGACTGGGCATGATTCAAAGATTTTGATGCAAATGCAATCGGCCTTGCAACAATAACCCCTTCCTGAACCTGCGACAGAACAGCCCCCAGTCCCCTAGTGGAGGCATCCACCGACAGCAGAAAAGGCTTCGAAAAATCAGGATGAGCAAGCAAAACCTGACTCACCAAGGCAGTCTTTAATTCTGTCAGAGCCATCCTGCAGTCATCAGTCCAATCTGTCACGGACTAACCGGAGATGAAGCAGAAGACTTAGCAGTTAGCCCTGTAGCGTGGATGGTAAACCCAAACGCGGAAGTAGCGCGAGTAGGCAGGATAACCACGCAAGTTATTCTTAGAACTCTCCCGAAGCGAGAGCAAGAGTTTACACAAATAAACCCGCGTTCTAAATACACACACCCAATCAGAAGCGATAACCCAAGAAAGTGAGTACTCACGTTTGGACGAGCGAGGCGACGGCGATAGCACGGGCATAACTCAATGACTGAGCGATGTGATGCGTCATCTTCCTGAAACCCGACCGTATTACTTCCGGGTCCTAGTGCCGGTCGTGTTATGAGTGTGCATGACAGTACCCCCCCGTCCAGGACCGACTCTCGACGGTCCTGGGGTGGAGGATACCCGACGACGGTAGTCCCGGATGAGTTCGGGGTCTAAGACGAACCGAGCCGGAATCCAAGATCTCTCCTCGGGACCGTAACCTTCCCAATCCACCAGGTACTGGAGCCCTCTGCCCCGAGGACGTGAGTCAAGGATCCGGCGAACGGTGTAGGCGGGACCACCCTCAATCATACGGGGAGGAGGAGCAGGGGGGTGGGTGGAACCATAGGTGAGGTGGTGAAGGGTTTGAGCTGGGAGGTGTGGAATACCGGATGGATCCGGAGCGCCGCAGGCAGCTGGAGCCGGTAGGTGACAGGGTTAATCCGGAGGTTGATGCGGTATGGTCCGATGAATCTGGGTGATAGTTTCCTTGACTCAGTCTGCAGGTGTAGGTTTTTTGTTGAGAGCCATACCTTATCACCTACTTGGTACATTCGTCCCGGTGGGTGTCGACGGCGATGTTGCAGGGTGTAGCGGCGATTGGCCTTTTGAATGGCGTGGTTTGCTTGTCTCCAAAGCCGTCGACACCGGCGAACCAACTGTTGGGCCGACGGCACTTCCACCTCCGGTTCCTGATGATCGAACATCGGAGGTTGGAAGCCGTAGCATACCTCGAATGGGCTTAGGTTGGTGGCAGAAGATAGGTGGAGGTTGTGTGACAGCTCAGCCCAAATGAGGTAGCGGGCCCAGGAGCACTGGCGATCAGCAATAAAGCATCTCAGGTAGCGCTCCAGTTGTTGGTTGGTTCGCTCCGTCTGACCGTTAGTCTGTGGGTGGTAACCGGAGGACAGACTGCAGGTGGAATTGATCAGACGGCAGAAGGCCTTCCAGAACCGGGACGTGAACTGGGGCCCCCTGTCCGAGACGATGTCCTTTGGGAACCCATGCAGGCGGACTACGTGCTCTAATATCAGCTCAGCGGTCCTTTTAGCTGACGGGAGTCCGGAGAGGGCCACCAGGTGAACAGCTTTGGAGAACCGGTCGACGATGGTGAGGATGGTGTCCTTTCCTTCCGAAACCGGCAGGCCCGTGATGAAGTCAACGGCAATGTGTGTCCAGGGTCGGCGGGGAACCGGGAGTGGTTGAAGTTCCCCGGGTGATGGTCTGTTGCTGTCCTTGGACCTGGCACACACTGGGCACGCCTGGACGAACTCATCTACGTCCTTCTTCATACTGGGCCACCAGAAAGCACGTTGTACAAACAGTAGGGTCCGCCGTCTCCCGGGGTGTCCTGAAAGGGGGGAGGAGTGTCCCCACTGAAGCACTTCGGCCCTGATGGCGTTGGGGACGTAGAGTCGGCCAGGCGGCACACCTGCTGGTGCGGTCTCCGTAGCTTGTGCCTGGCGAACCCTCGTCTCCAGGTCCCACCTGAGCGGTGCGAGGATCTTGGTGGCTGGTAGTACAGGCGCGGGGTCCGCCCGGGGGACGTCTTCCTCGTGTTGTCGGGAGAGGGCGTCGGCTTTGGTGTTCTTGGACCCCGGGCGGTATGACAGGTGGAAATTGTAATTTTCAAAGAATAGTGCCCATCGCGCCTGTCTGGGGTTCAGCTGTTTTAACGTGCGGATTGTAATGAGATTTTGGTGGTCGGTCCAGACGATGAACGGCTCTCTGGCGCCCTGGAGCCAGTGTCGCCATTCCTCCAAGGCCCACTTTATGGCCAGCAGCTCGCGGTCCCCTACTCCGTATCGCTGCTGAGTGGCGTCAAATTTCTTGGAGAAAAAACTGCAGGGATGCAGTTTTTGGTCTGGACCTCGCTGGGAGAGAACAGCCCCGGCGCCCACATCCGAAGCGTCCACCTCCACAACGAATGGTTTATCAGCATCCGGGTGAAGGAGGATGGGAGCAGTGGTGAAGCGGCGACAGAGCTCATGGAAGGCGGAGACAGCAGTTGGGGTGAGATTGAAAGGGTGAGATGATGGGCGGGTCAGAGCGGTTAGTGGCGCTGCAACGGTACTGTAGTCCCGGATAAAGCGGCGATAAAAATTGGCAAACCCGAGAAATCTCTGGAGCTGTTTAAGAGTCTTGGGTAGGGGCCAATGACTCACAACTTCCAATTTCTGCGGGTCCATGGCCACACCCTGGGGCGAGATGACAAAACCCAGGAACGTGGTGGAGCGCTCGTGGAAAGCGCACTTCTCCAACTTACAGTACAGCTGGTGGGCGAGCAATCTCTTTAGAACCGCTCTGACATGCTGGATGTGCTCGTTGAGTGTTCGGGAGTAGATGAGGATGTCGTCCAGGTAGACGAACACCCAACGGCCTAACATGTCTCTGAGAACGTCATTTATTGACTGTTGGAAAGCGGCAGGTGCGTTGCAGAGACCAAACGGGATGACCAGACTTTCGTAATGTCCTGTGGGGGTGATGAAGGCCGTCTTCCACTCATCGCCCTCTCTGATGCGCACCAAGTTGTAGGCGCTCCGGAGGTCCAACTTAGTGAAGATGGTGGCACCAGAGAGGGCGTCCAGGGCAGAGTTGGTAAGAGGCAATGGATGTCGGTTCTTTATGGTAATATTGTTGAGCCCCCGATAATCGACACAGGGACGTAGACTACCATCGCGTTTCTTCACGAAAAAGAACCCCGCAGCGGCAGGTGAGGAGGAGGGCCGGATGGTACCATGGCGAAGTCCACTGGAAACATACTCCTCCATCGCCTGCGTCTCGGTGTTGGACAATGAATAGAGATGGCCGCGGGGTGGTGTCGCACCTGGCTGAAGATCGATCGCCAGGTCGTATGAGCGATGAGGTGGTAGATGGGTCGCACGTCTCTTACAAAAGACTTCAGCCAGGTCCCGGTAGTCTAGCGGGATTTTATCTGTGTCGACATCGGGGGCCTCGGACTCCCTAGAGCACGTCCCAGCCTCGGCCCGTAGGCAAAGCTCAGTGCAGGTCGGCCCCCATTGGAGGATCCGGCTTTGGGTCCAGGATATGAGCGGGTCGTGCTGCAGCAGCCAAGGGTGTCCGAGGATGATAGGTGGTGAGGAGATAGTGGTGGTGTGAAACTGGATCTGTTCTTGATGTTGGTTAATGATGAGGGTGATAGGTTGGGTCTGAAAGGATATGGGGCTGGAGGAGAGAGGCCGACCATCGACTGATGTAATGGTTACAGGCTGGGATAACGCCTCAATCTTTATCCCCAATTTTTTGGCATAGGAAGAGTCAATGAAGTTACCTGCTGCCCCGGAGTCGACGAACGCGGTACTTCCGACCCGTTTGTGGCCAAACTGGAGATATACTTTAACCGTGAGACGGGAATCATTGGTCATGGTGGTGGAGAGGGACATGGGACCCGGTGAGTTCCTCCCATTTCTCACCGGGGCTGCGCGTTTCCCGGCCGCAGAGGACAGATGGCCCGATGATGTGCAGAAGATCCACAATACGCGCAGAGCCCCTCTCTGAATCGGCGTTCCCGTTCTGCAGCGGTCAAGGAGGCGCGCCCTAATTGCATGGGTTCCCCGACTCCTGTGTCAACCACGGCGGGAGGTGGAGTACCGACGGTCCTGGTGGGTGCTGCAATGAATGGGGCGTGAACTTCTGGAACTGGTGAGCGGGAGAGGAAGGGCGTGGTGTGTGGTAGTGCAGTCATGGTGGGTGGCAGGGTACGAGGAGCTGGCTTGGGGCGAACGAGCAGCCGTTGGTCGATCCGGAGGGCGAGTTGAATTAAACCCTCCAAGGTAGCTGGAAGCTCTCGTCCGGCGAGCTCGTCTTTTATCCGCGCAGCCAGTCCCTCGTAGTAGGCCGTCCGGAGTGCGGAGTCTCCCCAGTCGGTCTGTACGGCGAGAGTACGAAACTCCGCGGTGTAACGGCTCACGGACGACCCTCCCTGCTTTAGATGATACAACTTGGAGTCGGTCTCCACCTCAGCAGCTGGATGTTCAAAGGTGAGCTTGAGCTGGCGGGTGAACTCGGTGTAGGAGTAGGCGACATCTGAATCCGAACGAAGAACCGCCGTGGCCCACTCAGCTGCCTGCCCGGATAGCAACGAGACGAGAAGAGCAATGCGCAGTCGGTCTGTGGAGTATCTGGTGGAATTAAACTCAAACACAAGATCCAACGCAGTTAGAAAAACACTGCACTTCCCATCCGTGCCATTCCATTTATCCGGTAAAGATAAGAAAACATCAGAAGGTGGAGAGGGAGTTGGCGGCGCAGCAGCCGCTGCGATGGGCGTGGCCACAGCCGGCTGAGCGGCCGCCCCGCGGAGGACCGCATTCTCCTGTCGCAGCTCCGCCACCTCGCGGCGCAAGGCCGCGACGCCCTGGAGCTCCGTGCGGAGCGATGCGACCTCACCACGGAGCTGATCGATCAGCTTAGCATGCCGGTCAACCACATCGCAGAGGTGAGCAAACTCCGCTGGGTTTACTGCCGGAGGCTCAGTCATTCTGTCACGGACTAACCGGAGATGAAGCAGAAGACTTAGCAGTTAGCCCTGTAGCGTGGATGGTAAACCCAAACGCGGAAGTAGCGCGAGTAGGCAGGATAACCACGCAAGTTATTCTTAGAACTCTCCCGAAGCGAGAGCAAGAGTTTACACAAATAAACCCGCGTTCTAAATACACACACCCAATCAGAAGCGATAACCCAAGAAAGTGAGTACTCACGTTTGGACGAGCGAGGCGACGGCGATAGCACGGGCATAACTCAATGACTGAGCGATGTGATGCGTCATCTTGTTTCCTTTTATGCTTCCTGAAACCCGACCGTATTACTTCCGGGTCCTAGTGCCGGTCGTGTTATGAGTGTGCATGACACAATCTGTTGGCGAAAGAGTCCGACTTCCTTTTAAGCGCTTCACTCCTCTCCCCTTTCTAGGTCTTTTCTGTCCTGTCAAAAGCTGAAACAAGGACTTAGCCACCAAAGAACAATTCTCTATAAAATGCTGGTAGTAAACCACCATACCTAGAAACGCTCGCTGATGGCGTAACGCCATCTGTCTCCATCAAATCTTTCTCACATACACTCACAATAGCTTCAATTTTAGCTGGATCACTGGCAACCCCTTCTTCAGACACAATATGACCCAAGAATTTTACAGACTTTCTCAAAAATTTGCACTTTGAAGGAGACAGTTTCAAATTATGCTCTTTCAGGCGCTGAAACACCATCTCAAGCCTTTCCAAGCTCTCCTCTTCGGTCTTCCCAAAAACCAACAAATCGTCCAGGTAACACAAAAGGCTCAGGAAGTTCTGGTCACCAAACACGGTCAACATCATTCTCATAAAGGTGGCTGGACTGTTACACAGTCCTTGAGGTAATCTGTTATATTAATGGAGCCCCACGGGCGAACAGAATGCAGTGAATTTCTTATCGTCTTCATGTAGTGGAATGTTGTAGTACCCTGAAGTCAGATCCATCGTACTAAAGTATGCATTTCCACCCAATGCTGCCAGCACATCTGCTTGATGAGGAAGTGGATGAGCATCTTTTATGGTCCGTGCATTCAGCCATCGGAAGTCTGTGCATACCCGTAAATCGCCATTTTTTTTCCACACCAATACTAATGGCGACGCAAACTCACTGCTTGACTTCCTTATAATTTCTTTCTCTTCCATTTCATCTAAAGTCTCCTTTAACTTCACGTAGTGTGCAGGGGACAGGCGGCGATATGGGAGACGAAAGGGCCTGTCATCTGTAACTCTGATGCGATGACAAAAACCTTTGGCCTCACCACAATCCAGGCTGTGTCGAGAAAATACACCCTCATACTTTTCCACCAGGTCAATGAGCTTGTTTTTCCAAAAGTAAGACACCTCACAATCCTTTACATTCAGATCACTTAACCCCAAATCATGCAACCTGCTATCACCCAACCTACTAGCTTGTACGGTGCCTGAATTTTGACAGATTTTCACAGTAGTGCTTTGCGTGAGGTCCTCCAGAGCCACACAAGGGTACACATCGGCCACCTTAGCGTTCTTTCTCAGCACAATTTCGGTGTTAGTGGGATTGATGATTTTTACCGGAAGCCAGCCATCACCCCACAAAGGTGACACCACTCTTCCAACCAACATAGTCCTATGTACACATCGTGAAGTACTTGGTTCGATGACTACAGTGCTCCCTACTGACACTGCTGACCCTTTTGGCAGACGACCCCAGACAAGGTGTTCACTCATAGGCTGGAGGTTCACAGATGACCTCAGTCTTAATGTACCCACCTTATCAGGAATTGAATCACTCCTCCATCTCTCTATACATGACAGCATGCAGAGAAATTGGCTATTTTCAGTGTGTATAGCTGAGTCAGGACGATTCACCACCCTCCAAAAGTGATCTGACTGCTTCATCTGGCTTATTAAAGGTTTCAAAACATTAGTTCCAAGTATGATTGGATCCTTCTGACCCCTCACGATTAGAACAGGAACGCTGAAACTAACCCCAAAAACCTCAAGCTTCAGGTTACATATACCGTCAGGGGTAGTTTGTTTTCCATCACAACCCACCAACACAATGTCTGAAGAACTCTGGATATCCTGGTCCAGCACCCCCTCTTGTCTGAGTTGAGGAACTACATCAACACTTAGGGTGGTGGCCATAGAGCCACTGTCCATCATCCCCTGAAGTTCAACTTTGTCCTGCAATAAGACACTCACATAAAACAGTGTTATGAGGGGGTGCTTCAATATGGCAGCCCTCGGTATTTAATTATGTATGGGAGTCCCAACGCAGGACTTGGAGGGGTATGGGCCGTGGATTGTGTATTTCAGCAGGAATAATCGGCTCGCGTGAACACCACACAGCGTTATGAGAGGAAGGAGGGCGCGCTTATGGCGGCGCGTGTCACCGTGCTTCTTCACAATGAACCGGTATTTGTTTGTTGTTATTATTCTTATCTCCTTCCCTTTTTCTCTTTTCTCTTTATCTTTTCACTGAGTCTTTTTCACTTTTCTCTTTTCACTCTCCCTTTCCACTTTCGTCTTTTTCTCTTTTCACTTTCCCTTCACACTTTTCTCTTTTCACTTTCCCTTTTCACTTTTGTCTCTTTCTCTTTTCACTTTCCCTTCTCACTTTTCTCTTTTCACTTTCCCTTTTCACTTTTGTCCTTTTCTCTTTTCACTTTCCCTTTTCACTTTTGTCTTTTTCTCTTTTCACTTTCCCTTTTCACTTTTGTCTTTTTCTCTTTTCACTTTCCCTTTTCACTTTTGTCTTTTTCTCTTTTCACTTTCCCTTCTCACTTTTCTCTTTTCACTCCCTATACCAGAGCCACGCTCTTGTACCTGGTGCTATCTAATGTTCGCACAGCGTGCGCTGGTTTCTGGGAGCTTAAATAACCAACCGGCCAGGTGTAGCTCGTCTCCCTTGATTATTAGTGCTGCGGGGTTGCCTAGCAACCGCCTGTCGCATGTGTGGCCGTGTTACAGTACCCCCCCTTCTAGGAACGACCCCTGGCGTTCCTGTGCCAGCCCCATGGCTAGCCCGGAATTCCCTAACAAGTTCGGGGTCTAGTATGTGCCGGGCTGGCACCCAAGAGCGCTCCTCTGGGCCATACCCCTCCCAGTCCACTAGGTATTGTATGGCGCCCTGGACTCGCCTTGCGTCCAGGATACGTCGAACTGTGAATGCTGGGGACCCATCAATGATACGGGGTGGGGGTGGGGGTGGTGTAGGTCTGGGAGCTAAGGTGCTGCAGAGCACTGGTTTCAGTCGTGACACATGAAATGTAGGATTAATCCTCATTGACCGGGGGAGAGCCAAGCGGTACCCCACTGGATTAATCCTCCTCATGATTTTAAACAGCCCGATGTATCGGGGGGCCAGCTTTCGTGATTCGAGCTTTAGTGGGAGGTCCCTGGTGGACAACCAGACTCGTTGTCCTGTACGGAAGGAGGGTTCTACCCGTCGCTTCCGATTCGCCGTGAGGGTCGCCCTGCGCCTGGCGACTTGTAGAGCGGCTCGGGCCCTCCTCCAGGTCCGACGGCACCGCTGTACCAAACTTTGTGCAGCGGGGACCCCTACCTCAGGTTCCTCCTCTGGGAACATAGGGGGGGAATATCCGAATTGGCACTCAAAGGGTGACATGCCCAGGGAGGAGTGCCACAGGGTGTTGTGGGCATACTCAACCCACATTAAGTGGTCAGACCATGATGACGGGTTGGAAGAGGTTATGCACCTGAGGGTGCGCTCCAAGTCTTGGTTCACCCTCTCTGTTTGCCCATTCGACTCAGGGTGAAAGCCCGATGTCAAGCTGGCCGTGGCTCCAATGAGTTTACAGAACGCTCCCCAAAACCGGCTAGCAAACTGCGGGCCCCGGTCAGAGACCAGGTCGGTTGGGAGGCCATGCACTCGGGCCACCTGTTGGAGGATTAACTGCGCTGTCTCTTTGGCTGACGGAAGTTTTGGCAAGGGAATACACTTGCAGGCTTTAGAGAACCGATCTACCACTACAAAGATGGGACCATGGGCGTGACGGTATGGGTAATGGGTGCAGCTGTCCGGCGGGCCGTGTACGTGGTTCCTTATTCTGCGCGCAGGTCGGACAGGCCGCCACATAAGCCCAAACATCTCTCTCCATGCCGGGCCACCACAAACGCCGACGAAGAAACTCGAGGGTTCCCGGATCTGGTTCCTGTCGCTGTGCTTGCCTGATTTGATGTTCAATGGCCCATCGCACGGGGGCAAGGATGCGGGGCGCTGGGATAATGCTCTCCGTTTCGGGCTCCTCTAACGGGGGGTCCCATTGACGCGAGAGGGCGTCCGGCTTGAGGTTCTTTGAGCCCGGACGGAAGGAGAGCACATAATCAAACCGGGAGAAGAAGAGGGACCATCTGGCTTGTCGGGGGTTTAAGCGTTTGGCCGACCGAATATATTCTAAGTTCTTGTGGTCAGTCCAAATCAATATTTGCTCTTTGGCCCCCTCCAGCCAGTGTCTCCACTCTTCTAGAGCCAGCTTTATGGCAAGGAGCTCCCGATCTCCAATGCCATAATTTCTCTCTGCCGGGGTCAGGCGGTGTGAGAAGTAGGCGCAGGGGTGTAGTTTCTGGTCCTCCCTGGAACGTTGGGAGAGAACCGCGCCCACCCCCACATCGGATGCGTCTACCTCCACCACAAACTGGGTCTCCGGATCTGGCATCCGCAAGACTGGAGCTGTGGTGAGTTTTATTTTTATAGCCTGGAAAGCTGTTTGTGCCTCCTCTGTCCATTTAAATCGCCCTGGGTTCCTCTTGGTGAGGGCGCTAAGTGGAGCCGCCAAGGTGCTAAAATTGCGGATGAACCGCCGAAAGAAATTGGCGAACCCCAGGAAGCGTTGAACTGCCCGAAGCGATGTGGGACGGGGCCAACTAGCCACAGCCTTTATTTTGGCCGGATCCATTTGGAGACGACCCTGGGATACCACGAAACCCAAGAAGGAAGTGGAGGTTGTGTGGAACTGTGACTTCTCCAGCTTAACGTATAGATGGTTCTGCTGGAGAAGTTGCAGCACCAGGCGCACGTGGGTGACGTGCTCTGGCATGGAGGCACTAAAAATTAAAATGTCGTCCAAGTAGACAAAGGCGTAGAGGTTAAGTGTCTCCCGGAGCACCTCATTAATGAACCTCTGAAAGACGGCTGGCGCATTAGTCAGGCCGAAGGGCATCACCTTGTATTCGTAGTGCCCCGACGGTGTAATAAACGCGGTCTTCCACTCGTCCCCTGCCCTGATGCGGATCAAATTGTAAGCACTGCGTAAATCTAGCTTTGTGAACAATTTTGCCTTTTGCAGGCATTCAAAGGCGGAATTCATCAGAGGAAGGGGATAGCGGTCTTTCAGTGTCATCGCGTTCACCCCCGATAATCTATGCAGGGGCGGAGGCCCCCATCTTTCTTTTTTACGAAGAAGAACCCGGCCCCTGCGGAGGACTTAGACGGTCGAATGAATCCAAGGGACAATGCTTCCTGGATGTACTCCTCCATGGCTAATTGCTCGGGAGGGGACAGGGAGTAGAGTTTTCCCCTTGGTGGATTCGAACCCGGAAGCAGGTTGATTGCGCAGTCAAAAGGTCGATGGGGAGGAAGCTTTTGGGCCCCTGACTTGGAAAATACTTCCGCCAGGTCCCAGTAATCTTTGGGAACTGCCGAGAGGTCGACCTGATGGGGTGGCTGCGTGTCTAGGGTTCTGATCCCTTTTAAGCAGCTCTGTGCGCAACGGGTTCCCCAAACCGAGACAGAGCAGGTTAACCAATCAATACGGGGGTTGTGTTTCTGTAACCAAGGAAACCCCAGTACCACCTGGAGCTCAGGCACTCGGGTAATGAGGAAGGAAATTCGCTCTGCATGTTGTCCAATACGCAATATTAGAGGGTCAGTCTCATGTATGATTGGACCGGATTCAAATAACTGACCGTCCAGGGCCGCCACTGAAATGGGAGCAGAGAGTCGGTGAAATGGCAAAGCCAGTCTCCGCACCAGCTCTACGTCTATGAGATTCCCTGCTGCTCCCGAGTCAACAAACGCTTTTAGATGGGTAGTGGCGGCCTCCTCCCAAGTGATGTCAATGGGGAGGAAAAGCCCTGAACGCTGAGGGTCTGGCCTTTGGGTCACTGTCGGCCCCCCTCCCGAGAGTGACCCCCCCCTTTTTGCTTATTCAGCGGACAGCGCCCCTGGTGGTGACCGGGCCGGCCACAACGAAAGCATCCCGACCGAAATTGGGGAACCCCTGAGATCTCTGCTGCCCCTAGCTGCATGGGCTCACCCTGATCTACCTCCCGTTCTAGCTCTCGCTGGAGACAGGTCGGCTCTACTCGATAACTCCCTGCGCGTTCCGCCCTGCGCTCACGGAGGCGGTTATCTATTCGTATGGCCATACTGTACAGGGATTCTAGATCTTCAGGTGGTTCGCGCACTGCCAGCTCATCTTTGAGCTTCTCCGAAAGGCCTTGAACGTATGCGTCCCTTTGTGCTCCCGCATTCCAGCCTGAACTAGCAGCTAGTGTCCGGAATTCGATGGTATAATCTGCCACCGACCGTCCTCCCTGCCGAATGCGGAGGAGGGGCGAGACTACACCACTAGTCAGATGTGGATGGTGGAAAGTGGCCTTGAGGGCCTGTATAAATTCATGGGCTGTAGTGTGTGCTGCTAGGAGGTTTTGCCATACTGCGGTGGCCCACTCCAATGCGCTTCCCGTTAATAATGATATCATATATGCAACCTTGGCTCTCTCAGTGGGAAATTGGGATGGTTGCATTTCAAATATTAAAGAGCACTGGAGTAGGAAGGCATTGCATTTATCAGATTCCCCAGCATAAGGGTGGGGAGTAGGTAATCTCGTCTCGGCCACCAGGGGGGGTGCTTGTGCTACAGTGACGGCCGCACGAGCTGAACCCGGAAGTGCCTCCGGGTTCACCGGCGATCCGGAAGTGCCCTGTGTCTCGAGGCGCTCATGGATTTTGTCTAAGCGCTGCGAAATACCCTTTATCTCTGAACATAATTCGTTCAGAGCATGTTCATGTTTACCGATCATTCCCGCCTGACCGGTTACTATCTCGCACACCCGCTCCAAATCCGCGGGCTTCTTCTCTGGTGCGAGCATTCTGTTATGAGGGGGTGCTTCAATATGGCAGCCCTCGGTATTTAATTATGTATGGGAGTCCCAACGCAGGACTTGGAGGGGTATGGGCCGTGGATTGTGTATTTCAGCAGGAATAATCGGCTCGCGTGAACACCACACAGCGTTATGAGAGGAAGGAGGGCACGCTTATGGCGGCGCGTGTCACCGTGCTTCTTCACAATGAACCGGTATTTGTTTGTTGTTATTATTCTTATCTCCTTCCCTTTTTCTCTTTTCTCTTTATCTTTTCACTGAGTCTTTTTCACTGTTCTCTTTTCATTCTCCCTTTCCACTTTCGTCTTTTTCTCTTTTCACTTTCCCTTCACACTTTTCTCTTTTCACTTTCCCTTTTCACTTTTGTCTCTTTCTCTTTTCACTTTCCCTTCTCACTTTTCTCTTTTCACTTTCCCTTTTCACTTTTGTCTTTTTCTCTTTTCACTTTCCCTTTTCACTTTTGTCTTTTTCTCTTTTCACTTTCCCTTCTCACTTTTCTCTTTTCACTTTCCCTTTTCACTTTTGTCTTTTTCTCTTTTCACTTTCCCTTTTCACTTTTGTCTTTTTCTCTTTTCACTTTCCCTTTTCACTTTTGTCTTTTTCTCTTTTCACTTTCCCTTTTCACTTTTGTCTTTTTCTCTTTTCACTTTCCCTTTTCACTTTTGTCTTTTTCTCTTTTCACTTTCCCTTTTCACTTTTGTCTTTTTCTCTTTTCACTTTCCCTTTTCACTTTTGTCTTTTTCTCTTTTCACTTTCCCTTCTCACTTTTGTCTTTTTCTCTTTTCACTTTCCCTTCTCACTTTTCTCTTTTCACTCCCTATACCAGAGCCACGCTCTCGTACCTGGTGCTATCTAAATGCTCGCACAGCGTGCGCTGGTTTCTGGGAGCTTAAATAACCTACCGGCCAGGTGTAGCTCGTCTCCCTTGATTATTAGTGCTGCGGGGTTGCCTAGCAACCGCCTGTCGCATGTGTGGCCGTGTTACAAAACAGACTATTACTTCGACCAACTTGCACGCTGTTTTGTAAAATCACGGTCTTTGTTTCGCCAACACTCTTACAGAGTAAAGAAAAGACTGACTCAATATCAGTCTCACCAGAGGAATTACAACATAGCCCCACCTCGTCCCCTGCCCGAAGGGAGCCATCTAGTTTCCCTGCTGCGCTCCTCCATCTTGTCGACCAGAACTCCCCCTTGATTTAACTTTGTCACAGTTGTAGCTCATGTGCCCTGCGGCCAAACACTTGAAACACAAGTTATACATCCTACAATGAGCACTTGTGCTGTGCTCAGTACTTTGACAGACCTTGCATTCTTGATTTTTGTTTCCTGTTTGTTTAAGACAGGGACTCCGCACAGACTGAGTGTTGCACACTAAAGCTTTTTCTAGCAAAGCCAGTACTTTATCCAAGGCCTTCTCATCATTCACATCAGCACCTTGTTCAACCTTCGGGTCTGAGGAAGTCACATCAACTTCCTGCTCCGAAAAAACTGCTGCAAATTGTTTGACAGCTTGATTGGTGAATTTTCGTTCTCTCAACCACTCATCCAGTTGGGCTTGCACTTCTGAGGCCGTCCATGATTGTACCGGTTTACTCTTGAAAACAAAAGCTAACTCTCTGTCAGGACAGTGACAAATGAACATAACTGCTAACTCTTTGTTCCTGTTATCCAAAGTCCTACCTTCCCATTTTAAACTTTGTTCAGCTACATCTGCTGCCTTATTTAGTCTTATCCAATAATCTCACGCGCTCTCTCTGGGATATGGTCTCACAGAATAGAAGTCCGCCAAAGGGATACCTGAACTACTCTGCTCCCCGAAGTGCTGCTTCAAAACAGAGAATACAGAATCAACGGTAGGAGTTGTTGAACCATTATGAAGCCAGACTCTCATTACATCTCTAGCCCGCCCCATTACTCTATTCATGACTTCATCAACCATTTCTGAATCAGTCACATCAAGTTTGCTCAAGTAAACCCTCATCATGTCCTCCCATTCCATGATTGAGTTCCTGTCTGAACCATCTCCTCTAAAGTATGGTGGTGCAGCCGTCTCAGCTTTCAGGATTAATTTCATTTTTGATGCATCAATGACAGTGGAATTTAACTGCTCGGGAACATGACCACTGGCACCTTCTTGAAACTTTCTAGCTGATTGGGAATTTGAACATTCATCAAATTTCATCCTCATCATGCTGTCTCTGATTGACTGTCCAATCTCACTACCAATTTGTCTTATGAGATTCCCCATCTGACCGGACAATTCTGACTCCCCAGGGGCGTACCCACTGTCATTTTCCCTAGTGAATGGACTACCACACATTTCACGGTCAGTGGCAGAAGCAACCATTGATCTACCCCGGCCAGTACTACAATATTCGGGGTCCTCAAATAACATTGGTTTACTAGGTGTATTGGTTAACATGCCCCGCCCTCTACTGGCTGTAAATGTTGTGTCCCATCCAATATCACCTTGTTTAGCAGCCATTGTCTTTAAGTATCAGAAAGTATTCTCTAAACATAAAAAGGTAACCAAAACAAATCCAATCAATGACAATCAATCTACAGGTCTAACTGTCATTTACCCACCTATTAATTACCTTAGTCATTAATATTATATATTAATCACGGATTAATCACCTAAAACTGCAACTCACTAATTATCGGTATTACAGTGCTTTAGTTGAAAACAAAACCAATCAATGATGTGGAATACCTCATCCGTACAGTTTATCAAGCCGATTGGTGTCAGCCCACGAGGATCGAGTCTGTACTTGTCGGCTCCGATGTTGAATTCTCCCTAGATTGTCCAATTGTAGTCCGCTATGCGCGATTCAATCTGTCCAACTCCATGACAAGACCATATAACCAGTAAAAGGTTCCCTTCATACCTCCAGTTCTCGTCGATACC
>QNUK01002013.1:0-21207 GCA_013621035.1 Clarias magur
CTCCAGACGTCCCGACTCTCCAAAATAAAGACACTTGTCTCTTTTCTTTTTTGTCCTCTTGACTGTGTTTTTGCAATCGGGTAAACAACTCAGACCCGCTGGAACACACTCACACCCATCACCAACGTTGTGTGATCTCGCCCCGAGCAATGATGAGACAGTTATCTGGTGGAGCATGTAAGATGACATCATCGTTAAGGAACGTGGTAGATGTGAGCTTTTTTTCTTCTTCTCATTGCATGAAACATAATTTTTTTTTTTTTAAGTGTGAGTGTGTTTGTGTCAGAGAGAGAGGTGCTCTGATGAACACGATCCAATCATGGAGTTGCGATTTTAAAAAAATCTCTGTCATGCACAAGCACACGCGAGATATGTTCTGCCCATTCAATTCATGTTTCATTTACGGCTGTGCCATCTCACATCGGGAACAGAAAAGGAGAAAAAAAAAGAAAAAGGGAAGGGGGAAGAAAAAAACAAACAAAAAAATAAAATAAAAAAAAACGCACATTACGGATGCCTTTTGAAAACTAATGCAATCCAAATAGGGCTAAAGACAGCAACATGATTATTTAACCTAGAGCTACAGGACATCCCAAAAGTCTCCACACACACAGGAAAAAAAAACAAAACAAAAAAAAAAAAAAACAACAAACGCTTTCAGCTAGTTTTTCATATTTATGATCACAGGTACTGTACTGCTGCGAGAACGTCTTTAAGAAAAGAAGGACGACGTGAAACTGTTTTCGGGGCCGCAGCAGGAAGCTGGCGTGGTGATTATAACTTCCTCTCTGCCCTCAGGGGTTCAGGACGTCCTGTGCCAGAGTTAAAGGAAATGATCGCGAAGGTTAAATCATTATAATTGATACACAGAGAGAGAACAAGAGAGAGGGAGATGCCGTGATGCTCGCTCGCCCGTTTCTACTCCGAACGTCAGAAGCATGTGATCATGTGGACGGTCCCAAGAGCCCACAAAAAAACCTCGTTAGAGCACGTGGTATTTACTCTCACACTGGGCTGTTTTAAAACACACACACACCAAAAAATCTTTTCTTTCTTTCTTTCTTTCTTTCTTTTTGTTTTTTTTTAAAAGACACTTAAACTGTTAAAACCGACTTTTCCTTCCTTTTCATTTTGCACAATCAGGAAGAAAATGGCACAAGTGTGTGTGGTAACCCCGATCCAGAACACACCGTCACTTCCAGTCAGAATCCCCCCCAACACACACGTTACAGTAAATGACCTACAAGTGTTTGCGCTACTCTGTGAATTGCTGCTGGATATCTGGAACTTTCTTCTGGATCGATGAACTTTCTACACTGTAAAGACTAAAGTATTCCCCCAATGCTGCAGTCGACACTGTATCATCCAAACACACACACGCTTCAGGATCGAGTTGTTCCCTCCTTCCTCTTACAGCTCTATCGACTCTCTCCGCTCGTCTTGGAAGGCTATGCACAAGAGTTTGCAGTGTTTCTGTGTCAGTTCAATCTAAAGGTGCTCATGGCTCGGGGTTCGGGGTTCAGAGCCTTGTCCCAGATGTCTTGGTGTGCCGATGGCCCATCACTGGGGATAAGGGACCTGACCGACTGGAACACCTGAATTCAAATCGTTAACAGGTTTGGACGAGTACGTTTGTCTATATACTGTACATTCTGTCTGTTCATCGATCACTCTGGTACGCGGTATCGTGATCCGAACTGATCGTGATCGTGATCTCAGCGATAGTGTCAGTACCGAGAGTCCTGAGTGAAGACGTGAGGTGGATTTTGGAGTTTGATCTCTGACCACGGAGACGTTTAACAAGCTTTACAAGCACAATTATAAAAATAAAAAAAATAAAAAAATTCATATGTAAAAAAAAAAAAAAAAAAAATTCGTGCTGATTTGATCTGACAGAAATGTTTATTATGTTTAAAAACAGGGTGGATGTTTGTATTCTCAGATCTTATGAGTGAATAAAACACTTATTTAAGAAAAATTATAAAAATCTAATTTTAATAACAAATTATAATGTGTATAATACCTCAGAACGCTGTACGTTTCTGAAGCACTCCGTTCAGGTGGACTGTAGGAGCTCTGAGGCGGCGTTTCGGGTCAGACTCGCGGACTAGCATGAGCACATAAACGGGCTAAAGCGCTCGGGCTCCCGGGACAGAGCCGGTGATTTTACTCAAAACTCTGAAAATGTTTTATTTTTCCCCCTCTGAAAACCGAACAAGACAGGAGGAACCGAAAACAGGAGTCCCGGGTAACGCGGTGACCAGAATGCAGTGTTAGCAAAACGGCTAATCTGTTCAAAAAAAAAAAAAAAAACGAATCCATGGAGTTAGCTTAGCATAGGCAGCGCAGTGATATTTAATAATCATAATAATAATAATAATACAGACTGTGTGTCTCCACAGATATCACCGCTTCAGAATCAAACTCAGCACATATTCAGCATCATTACACACACACACACACACACACCACAAAACAAGATAAATATCTTATTAATAAACTGAGAAACCGCTTCATCTCACACACACACACACACAGGGAGAGAAAGCAGCCTCGAGCGATACTTACACGTAGATGATGGACATGAAATGCATGAGCCAGAGAACAAGAAATAAAATAAATCCAAAGATGGAGAAGCCCTGCATAGCGAGCTCCAGCAAGGCCATGGTGTAATACAGACACCACCGGGCACAGTGTGTGTGTGTGTGATAAAGACGAGCAAATCCGGGTAAAATAACCCGATCCTTTATATGACACGTGATTCACGAATCCACCTCTTCATTTACTCGGATCAGTTGAGTCCGGAGTTGTCTTGTTGTTAGCATTAACTTCTCAGTAATCGTCAGTGAGTCACTGGAGGAACCGGTAGCCGCCCGAGAGATTCAGGAAACTTCCTGCGCGTTCAGGAACATGAGGGACTCAAAAAGGTTCATCATAACCGAGGGGATTCGGCGGATCCGTCGGACTCGTAGCGCGCAGTAAAACAGTCGGATCCGAGAGACTCGGTGTGTGTGTGTGTGTGTGAGAGAGAGAGAGAGATTCATCAGGACTCGGTGAGCGCCCTCTGAAACTCCTATTGACTCAAGTGACTCAGAGAACTTGTGATACACGAATCGGCTCAGTGAGTGATTCAGAAGGATTCGACTCCGCTGATGGATCGCTAGTGTGTGTGTGTGTGTGTGCGTGTGTGTGTGTGAATATGAGAGACTCCAGTTCTTTTTCATGTGATTTATTTCTAAGTCAATGCACATGTAAATAAATATTTGTCGATTTATTAAAGCACCTTTGAATCTTGGATCCGAAGTGCTGAAGGGGCGTGGCTATAACATGCTTTGTTGAACAGCGCCGAGCTTGTGGGCGTGGTCACGGCTTGTGACGAATGGGTTTTCGTTGGGCATAGGCCACGCCCATCGCCATTTCCCGTCCGCCGCATGATCGAAATAATTCTCTCTCTCTCTGTAATGTAATGTCAGATACGACACAATAAATGTATTTCAATGATTTAATTAACAATTGAGATGTTCTGTAAAGGTACAGAATAATGTCTGGGACACGTGTTCTAATCATTTTCCATATAATCCATATCACTTCCTTATAATTCTATTCACATTCTTATCATTTTTCACACTTTCTTTAAGACGTCGTCACGGATGTTCATTACAGTCTCACGTTTCATCACGTTCCTTTGTCCTCCGAGTGAGCGAAACCATGAGGCCACGGCCACTCCTCGGTCAGTGACTCATTAATTAATTGTGCTTAGATGTACTTAGTGGCATCACATTTAATATCACCTTTACAACTAAAAAGTCATAAACACTAAACCACAAGCGGGGAGGGGGGGATGTGAAGTCCAAGCAAAGACCTCATAAATTGTTAATGTAACTGGAGATGATCAGCATTGTCTTACCAGAGTAAGTCATCAAAAGCGTTATACAACACAAAAATCACCACCCCGGTCTCAATAGAACAGCTATAAAAAGATTATGAAGTAATACCGGTGACACAGTAATAACAATAGAAGAGATTTTAAAAGGTGCGGTCAGTGCACTTTGTATGCTAATCTCACACGTCAGGACAAGTAGGCACATGCTGAGATAACGTTTCTGGGTTCCTGATCGAGGGCACTTCCTCTTAACCACAGACTGGTACTGAGTGGGATCATGTAGAGAAGATAGAGTGTGTGTGGAAGTGCTGGATAAAGCAGACGCAGAGTGCAAGACGCAGGACAAGACAAGATCAGGGAAGGAAGCATTTAACATTTTTGTAAGGAAGGCTAGACTGGAAAATCAACAGGCCTGGATGATGAGGGACAGTGAGGCCTACAGCTGGCCAACTGCCATTAATCAACAAAGCAGAGGAAGAAGAACCCAGAGCACATGGTCTTACAACAGATTAGAATAAATCTCCCATCTCGACCACTTAGAATGTTAAAAAGTGGTTCTGACTGTGATGCCATGGCCTAAAATACATAAAGTTTCTATGTTGTATTTACTTTAAATCGATGAAGATAGACCGTTTACTGAAAGCAAATAAAACACACACACATGACCACTGATTTTAGCTGGCCTGTTGCTAGTGAATTACACACATCCATGTTTTTCTTCCCAATTTGTGGTTCAAGTTCAGACTTTCTTAACAAATTAAAATAACAAAAGAAAAGTGCTGATTGTGTTTCAGCAGGATTTCCTATAGAGCTGGGGGAAGACAAAAGATTTCATTTGATTTAAATGAGAAAGAAAAACTAGAGGAACCAGTTAATAAGAACAGGAAGTTGCAATTATTTAGAAAGCGGAGGAGAAACAGGAATACACACCAGGATAAGCAAGTACATCATGTCCACTATACTACTACTAATAATAATATGATCAGAATAAATAAATAAAAAATTAAAAAAAAAACACAGAACTGTAAAATCATTACATTATGAACAGATTCTTTTATTTCTAACGTCTATGTCTGAGGCCTACAGACTGCACTCTCACCTACATCTAGCACGTCTCTAAACACAACCCAGGAACCACGGCATCCTGAACTACTGGCATAATTACAACTGGGGCGACGTGGAAATAAGCATCTGTAGTGAACACTATATGTACATATCCAACACTTTCTCAACTGACTCAGGTCTGGACTCGCTTTGGTTTTCTTTATTCGCTCAGTTTCAAAAACTAAGGAGCATTCCTCTAAACGCTTTATAGGCGTCTTCCTCTAGATATCTGTACAGCTGAGTCACTGGCAGTCTTTAAGCGATGAATGAAGACCTACAGTATCTATTTCTTATATATTTGGGTTTATCCCACCCACCCATTAAAAAAAAAAAAAAAGCCTTCCCAGGACTGTGTGACTGACTGTACTTCTAGATAGTAATGTAGTAACCGAGTTTGAGTATCTATCCAATGATGGAAACTTCAAAGCACTTTTCCCCCCAAGGTAAGTGTTTCTGCCACACGCCTAAATGTAAGAGTAAACTTCTATTTACGAGCCGTGAACACAGAGAAGAGAATAAATACCTCAGTGAATAAAAGTGTAATTATTATTATTGTTAAGATATAATAGCTGGCTGAGATAAGAATTATGTTATTAAAAAAAACACACACACACACACACACACATCAAAGATAAAACACCAGGCTTAAAAGGTTGTTCAGGCGTTCTATAAAAAACACAACTACTGCCATCTTGTGGTCAGGTTTCGGAATTGCAGCTCATAGTGTGTTTTCTCCTTCGGTTCGCTTCGAGCAAGACAAGAGTCGGCGTTCCAGAACTGTTCAGGGTTTGTGTGAGTTGTCTCATTGTCTCGTCTCGGACAGCAGCTTGTCCTCTGCGTTTAAATCCGAAGCGCTGTTCAGGACGTGTCTCCCTGTCCCGAGCGCTGCCGATCGTTTCCCCTGGTTAAGCCCCCTGTGATCGGTCAGTTCTCCGGCTCGTGGCTGACTTTCAGGCTTTTCCTCGGCCTCCGCTCCTCCACGCCGTGCTCCCAGCGCCCGCACACGTTCCGGAACTTCAGGCGGTCGTGGATGATCTCGTACGCCGAGCCGTGGCTGATCTGCAGGTGAGTCGCCACGTCGTCCACGGTCACGTGTCTGTTGGCGAGGATGAGCTCGCGCGTGCGCTCGACGTTGTCGTGCGCCGTGGACGTGGCCGGGCGTCCCGCGCCCTCCTGGTGGCTCACACTCGCCCGGCCCTCCTTAAACCTCTCGATCCACTCGTACACGGTTCTGCGCGACAGAACGTTCTCCCCGTACTGCGCGCACAGCCGGCGGTAGATGACCGCGCCGGGGACCCCCTCCGACCACAGGAAGCGGATCACCGCGCGCTGCTCCTCCTTCGTGCAGATCACCAGCGGCGCGTCCATGTTTCCCCCTCAGTGCAGAAGCAGCAGCAGCGGCGGCGCCGCCGCGGACACCCGAGGACACCAGGAGCCGGAGTGCGGATCAACGCTGACGCTCACCTGCAGTGTTTATTTATTCTGGAGCGCGTTGAATCGCGCTGTACTTCCGGGTCAAGTTGCCGTTTGACTTCTTCGTCGTCCTCTTGGTGCTGCTCCACTATGTCGCATTACCGCCACCTCCTGGTCATCAGCTGCCTGTTCTTCCTCACTCGCGCACCGCCTGTACCGTGTAGAGAGAGAGAGAGAAGGTTAAAGCTGAAAATAATCTGACCACGTAATCGCTGATATTGATCACTGATTATTATTTCCAACATGTCTGTCCACAACAAACATAAACACCTTCATGTTTTAAAACTGTAATTTCACAGGTGGCACCGTGGCATAGCGGTTAGCACTGTCGCCTCGCACCAAAAGGTTCCAGGGTCGATCCCCCCTTGAGGTGTGTGTGTGTGTGTGTGTGTTTGCATGGAGTCTGCATGTGCTTGGTGGGTTTCCTCCGGGTTCTCCAGTTTCCTCCAACAGTCCAAAAACCTGCAGATTAGGCTAATCGTCATTCCCAAATCGCCTGCAGTGTGTGTGTGTGTGTGTGTGTGTGTGTGTGCGTGCCATGCGATGGGTTGGCACCCCGTCCAGTGTGTACCCCACCTCATGCCCTAAGTCTCCTGCGATAGGCTCCGCCCCCGTGACACTGAATGCAGGATACATCTGATGAGAGTCCGTGTAATTGTACATCTGGATTGGTGGCTAAATATTTGGAAATTGTACAAAATGCACAGAGTTCACGGCAAGATCATGAAAATGACAATAAAAATAGTACAATAGTTACACTTTCTGTCTACTGTCAATTTCATCTTATTACAAGCCATGGAAAGAGAGGCAATAGAACAGTTTATGTTTACACTAAATTGTACTTCTTTGGTGCTCAGACAAACACACTCCCTGATCGGTAATCGGAGATGAGAAATGGAAAAAGTAGATCAGATAAAGATCAACAACAAATTAGTTTAATCTTTAAGCAGCATCAGTGCCAGGGATGGAGGCAGGATAAATAAAATCACCTGCAAGGCTGAACACACCATTGGACACAAACGTGACAGGTTGGAGACAGTGAGGGACAACACAACACTGAACAACCTCCTGTCGCTCATGTTCAATCCATCCCACCCCGACATGATGCCATGCAGAGGCAGCGCAGTTCGTTCTCTAACAGACGGATCCAGCGAAATCATTCCTACCATTCGCCATCACACTGTGCAGCTGCTCACCGCCATGTCACAGATGACAATAATGACAATACTCACTGTCACTTTACACACACATACATACACTGACAATGTGCACATTTATTTTCTTTTTTGGCATTTTTTTACTTTTTATTATCACTCACTCACTCATCATCTATACCGCTTAATCCTGTATTCAGGGTCACGGGGGCCTGGAGCCTATCCCAGGAGACTTAGGGCACACGGCAGGGTACACCCTGGACAGGGTGCCAATCCCTCACAGGGCACAGACACACGCACATACACTCATTCATTCACACACTACGGGCAATTCGGGAACGCCAATCAGCCTAACCTACATGTTTTTGGACTGTGGGAGGAAACCGGAGTACCCGGAGGAAACCCACCAAGCACGGGGAGAACATGCAAACTCCATGCACACAGAGACGGGAATCGAGCCTGGCCGGGGATCGAACCCGGACCCTGGCGGTGCAAGGCGACAGTGCTGACCACTGTATGTGATACCTGCTTCTGCTGTAGCACAATAATTTCCCTCACGGGATCAATAAAGTCTATCGATCTATCTATGTATCCCTGGAGGTGCAAGGCGACGGTGCTAACCACGACTGCACTGTGCCGCCTCACTCTTTCCAAATTCTCTTAGTAGCTCATCATCTCTTCATAAAGTCTGATTTCACTTTTCTAAAAACATTTGGTCATAATGTAGTCATTATTATTCTTCAAAGTTTTACATTTTAGAAGATTGTGTCTGATCATTTGTGAGATTTAAAACTTTTAACGGTTAACGGTAAAGCTGTAACTTGAAGTTTGCCTTCACACCCCACCAGCGCTGATTAGTTTCCTGTAACAGCACAGCCTCGGGTGTTTTCTGTGTGTGTGTGTGTGTGTGTGTGATAAGGAGAACTCCTCATGACCATCTTATCTTCAAACCTCGTTAGTGTTTACGACACCGGCCGGTCCGCTTGTCTTCACAAATGGGTGTCACTAAATGAATAAAGAGCAACGACAGAGAGCAAGTCGATGGTGTGTGTGAAAAACATATTGAACAAGGCTACAAATATGTGAACAATTCTGCCCCTTTGTGACATCATTATACATCAATACTGTAAATTTACTGTAAAATGAAAACTTGGATTTGTTCTGTTGGAATAATGAAGTAATATGTAATACAAGTTAATCCTGAAGGTTCACTGGGTCTGCTGTTGGAGTGTGTGTGTGTGTGTGTGTGTGCGTGCGTGCATGCGTGCGTGCGTGCGTGTGTGTGTGTGTGTGTGTGTATGTGTGATGTCCAGTGTGTTAGGTTTACATGTTTATAACAAAATTAACGCATTCAGTAATACTATTTATTAAAAGGGTAATTCAATAATATGACGTTTCACCAAAGTAAAAATATAATAATAATAATAATAATAATAATACTAGCTTAAAATATAAAGTCTCATTCTTTATTAATATTAATAACATTCTGAATATAGTTGTGCTGTAATTTATTATATTTCTTAGTTGAAATGAAAGAAAAATATTACAAACTTTAAAATATAAAAAAATAAATAAAATATTTAAAAATAGTTCAGTTTACCGAGTTTTTAAAAATGTATTTTCTCATTACATTATTTCTTATTAACATCACAGATTTTTTTTATTAATAAGAAATATCCCAATAATACAATACAATACAATACAAAACAATAAATGTCTGTTTAATTACATTAATAAATAATGTTGTACATCAAACAGGAATGGAAATGTTAATGTTTTTTTCTGATATTGAATTGTTCAAACTGATAAACCCACCAACTCTCAGGATTTATTCAATAAATATTAAAGCTGGTCTGGTGTTGTATATTTACTGTAACCTATATATTATAATATGACTATAAACTATGTTAATTATATAAATTAAAGAACTGAACTGATTCATTAAATGTAGTTAGCAATTGTCCAAAGACAAGACCAAGATGTCACGGACTAACCGGAGATGAAGCAGAAGACTTAGCAGTTAGCCCTGTAGCGTGGATGGTAAACCCAAACGCGGAAGTAGCGCGAGTAGGCAGGATAACCACGCAAGTTATTCTTAGAACTCTCCCGAAGCGAGAGCAAGAGTTTACACAAATAAACCCGCGTTCTAAGTACACACACCCAATCAGAAGCGATAACCCAAGAAAGTGAGTACTCACGTTTGGACGAGCGAGGCGACGGCGAAAGCACGGGCATAACTCAATGACTGAGCGATGTGATGCGTCATCTTGTTTCCTTTTATGCTTCCTGAAACCCGACCGTATTACTTCCGGGTCCTAGTGCCGGTCGTGTTATGAGTGTGCATGACAGTACCCCCCGTCCAGGACCACTCTCGACGGTCCTGGGGTGGAGGATACCCGACGACGGTAGTCCCGGATGAGTTCGGGGTCTAAGACGAACCGAGCCGGAATCCAAGATCGCTCCTCGGGGCCGTAACCTTCCCAATCCACCAGGTACTGGAGCCCTCTGCCCCGAGGACGTGAGTCAAGGATCCGGCGAACGGTGTAGGCGGGACCACCCTCAATCATACGGGGAGGAGGAGCAGGGTGGGTGGGTGGAACCATAGGTGAGGTGGTGAAGGGTTTGAGCTGGGAGGTGTGGAATACCGGATGGATCCGGAGCGCCGCAGGCAGCTGGAGCCGGTAGGTGACAGGGTTAATCCGGAGATTGATGCGGTATGGTCCGATGAATCTGGGTGATAGTTTCCTTGACTCAGTCTGCAGGTGAAGGTTTTTTGTTGAGAGCCATACCTTATCACCTACTTGGTACATTCGTCCCGGTGGGTGTCGACGGCGATGTTGCAGGGTGTAGCGGCGATTGGCCTTTTGAATGGCTTGGTTGGCTTGTCTCCAAAGCCGTCGACACCGACGAACCAACTGTTGGGCCGACGGCACTTCCACCTCCGGCTCCTGATGATCGAACATCGGAGGTTGGAAGCCGTAGCATACCTCAAATGGGCTTAGGTTGGTGGCAGAAGATAGGTGGAGGTTGTGTGACAGCTCAGCCCAAATGAGGTAGCGGGCCCAGGAGCACTGGCGATCAGCAATAAAGCATCTCAGGTAGCGCTCCAGTTGTTGGTTGGTTCGCTCCGTCTGACCGTTAGTCTGTGGGTGGTAACCGGAGGACAGACTGCAGGTGGAATTGATCAGACGGCAGAAGGCCTTCCAGAACCGGGACGTGAACTGGGGCCCCCTGTCCGAGACGATGTCCTTTGGGAACCCATGCAGGCGGACTACGTGCTCTAATATCAGCTCGGCGGTCCTTTTAGCTGACGGGAGTCCGGAGAGGGCCACCAGGTGAACAGCCTTGGAGAACCGGTCGACGATGGTGAGGAGGTGTCCTTTCCTTCCGAAACCGGCAGGCCCGTGATGAAGTCAACGGCAATGTGTGTCCAGGGTCGGCGGGGAACCGGAGTCCGAAACCGGCAGGCCCGTGATGAAGTCAACGGCAATGTGTGTCCAGGGTCGGCGGGGAACCGGAAGTGGTTGAAGTTCCCCGGGTGATGGTCTGTTGCTGTCCTTGGACCTGGCACACACTGGGCACGCCTGGACGAACTCATCTACGTCCTTCTTCATACTGGGCCACCAGAAAGCACGTTGTACAAACAGTAGGGTCCGCCGTCTCCCGGGGTGTCCTGAAAGGGGAGAGGAGTGTCCCCACTGAAGCACTTCGGCCCTGATGGCGTTGGGGACGTAGAGTCGGCCAGGCGGCACACCTGCTGGTGCGGTCTCCGTAGCTTGTGCCTGGCGAACCCTCGTCTCCAAGTCCCACCTGAGCGGTGCGAGGATCTTGGTGGCTGGTAGTACAGGCGCGGGGTCCGCCCGGGGGACGTCTTCCTCGTGTTGTCGGGAGAGGGCGTCGGCTTTGGTGTTCTTGGACCCCGGGCGGTATGACAGGTGGAAATTGTAATTTTCAAAGAATAGTGCCCATCGCGCCTGTCTGGGGTTCAACTGTTTTAACGTGCGGATTGTAATGAGGTTTTGGTGGTCGGTCCAGACGATGAACGGCTCTCTGGCGCCCTGGAGCCAGTGTCGCCATTCCTCCAAGGCCCACTTTATGGCCAGCAGCTCGCGGTCCCCTACTCCGTATCGCTGCTGAGTGGCGTCAAATTTCTTGGAGAAAAAAACTGCAGGGATGCAGTTTTTGGTCTGGACCTCGCTGGGAGAGAACAGCCCCGGCGCCCACATCCGAAGCGTCCACCTCCACAACGAATGGTTTATCAGCATCCGGGTGAAGGAGGATGGGAGCAGTGGTGAAGCGGCGACAGAGCTCATGGAAGGCGGAGACAGCAGTTGGGGTGAGATTGAAGGGTGAGATGATGGGCGGGTCAGAGCGGTTAGTGGCGCTGCAACGGTACTGTAGTCCCGGATAAAGCGGCGATAAAAATTGGCAAACCCGAGAAATCTCTGGAGTTGTTTAAGAGTCTTGGGTAGGGGCCAATGACTCACAACTTCCAATTTCTGCGGGTCCATGGCCACACCCTGGGGCGAGATGACAAAACCCAGGAACGTGGTGGAGCGCTCGTGGAAAGCGCACTTCTCCAACTTACAGTACAGCTGGTGGGCGAGCAATCTCTTTAGAACCGCTCTGACATGCTGGATGTGCTCGTTGAGTGTTCGGGAGTAGATGAGGATGTCGTCCAGGTAGACGAACACCCAACGGCCTAACATGTCTCTGAGAACGTCATTTATGAACTGTTGGAAAGCGGCAGGTGCGTTGCAGAGACCAAACGGGATGACCAGGCTTTCGTAATGTCCTGTGGGGGTGATGAAGGCCGTCTTCCACTCATCGCCCTCTCTGATGCGCACCAAGTTGTAGGCGCTCCGGAGGTCCAACTTAGTGAAGATGGTGGCACCAGAGAGGGCGTCCAGGGCAGAGTTGGTAAGAGGCAATGGATGTCGGTTTTTTATGGTAATATTGTTGAGCCCTCGATAATCGACACAGGGACGTAGACTACCATCGCGTTTCTTCACGAAAAAGAACCCCGCAGCGGCAGGTGAGGAGGAGGGCCGGATGGTACCATGGCGAAGTCCACTGGAAACATACTCCTCCATCGCCTGCGTCTCGGTGTTGGACAATGAATAGAGATGGCCGCGGGGTGGTGTCGCACCTGGCTGAAGATCGATCGCCAGGTCGTATGAGCGATGAGGTGGTAGATGGGTCGCACGTCTCTTACAAAAGACTTCAGCCAGGTCCCGGTAGTCTAGCGGGATTTTATCTGTGTCGACATCGGGGGCCTCGGACTCCCTAGAGCACGTCCCAGCCTCGGCCCGTAGGCAAAGCTCAGTGCAGGTCGGCCCCCATTGGAGGATCCGGCTTTGGGTCCAGGATATGAGCGGGTCGTGCTGCAGCAGCCAAGGGTGTCCGAGGATGATAGGTGGTGAGGAGATAGTGGTGGTGTGAAACTGGATCTGTTCTTGATGTTGGTTAATGATGAGGGTGATAGGTTGGGTTTGAGAGGATATGGGGCTGGAGGAGAGAGGCCGACCATCGACTGATGTAATGGTTACAGGCTGGGATAACGCCTCAATCTTTATCCCCAATTTTTTGGCATAGGAAGAGTCAATGAAGTTACCTGCTGCCCCGGAGTCGACGAACGCGGTACTTCCGACCCGTTTGTGGCCAAACTGGAGATATACTTTAACCGTGAGACGGGAATCATTGGTCGTGGTGGTGGAGAGGGACATGGGACCCGGTGAGTTCCTCCCATTTCTCACCGGGGCTGCGCGTTTCCCGGCCGTAGAGGACAGATGGCCCGATGATGTGCTGAAGAACCACAGTACGCGCAGAGCCCCTCTCTGAATCGGCGTTCCCGTTCTGCAGCGGTCAAGGAGGCGCGCCCTAATTGCATGGGTTCCCCGACTCCTGTGTCAACCACGGCGGGAGGTGGAGTACCGACGGTCCTGGTGGATGCTGCAGTGAATGGGGCGTGAACTTCTGGAACTGGTGAGCGGGAGAGGAAGGGCGTGGTGTGTGGTAGTGCAGTCATGGTGGGTGGCAGGGTTCGAGGAGCTGGCTTGGGGCGAACGAGCAGCCGTTGGTCGATCCGGAGGGCGAGCTGAATTAAACCCTCCAAGGTAGCTGGAAGCTCTCGTCCGGCGAGCTCGTCTTTTATCCGCGCAGCCAGTCCCTCGTAGTAGGCCGTCCGGAGTGCGGAGTCTCCCCCAGTCGGTCTGTACGGCGAGAGTACGAAACTCCGCGGTGTAACGGCTCACGGACGACCCTCCCTGCTTTAGATGATATAACTTGGAGTCGGTCTCCACCTCAGCAGCTGGATGTTCAAAAGTGAGCTTGAGCTGGCGGGTGAACTCGGTGTAGGAGTAGGCGACATCTGAATCCGAACGAAGAACCGCCGTGGCCCACTCAGCTGCCTGCCCGGATAGCAACGAGACGAGAAGAGCAATGCGCAGTCGGTCTGTGGAGTATCTGGTGGAATTAAAACTCAAACACAAGATCCAACGCAGTTAGAAAAACACTGCACTTCCCATCCGTGCCATTCCATTTATCCGGTAAAGATAAGAAAACATCAGAAGGTGGAGAGGGAGTTGGCGGCGCAGCAGCCGCTGCGATGGGCGCGGCCACAGCCGGCTGAGCGGCCGCCCCGCGGAGGACCGCATTCTCCTGTCGCAGCTCCGCCACCTCGCGGCGCAAGGCCGCGACGCCCTGGAGCTCCGTGCGGAGCGATGCAACCTCACCACGGAGCTGATCGATCAGCTTAGCATGCTGGCCAACCACATCGCAGAGGTGAGCAAACTCCGCTGGGTTTACTGCCGGTGGCTCAGTCATTCTGTCACGGACTAACCGGAGATGAAGCAGAAGACTTAGCAGTTAGCCCTGTAGCGTGGATGGTAAACCCAAACGCGGAAGTAGCGCGAGTAGGCAGGATAACCACGCAAGTTATTCTTAGAACTCTCCCGAAGCGAGAGCAAGAGTTTACACAAATAAACCCGCGTTCTAAGTACACACACCCAATCAGAAGCGATAACCCAAGAAAGTGAGTACTCACGTTTGGACGAGCGAGGCGACGGCGAAGCACGGGCATAACTCAATGACTGAGCGATGTGATGCGTCATCTTGTTTCCTATGCTTCCTGAAACCCGACGTGATTAAACTCCGGGTATGTTGGGGGGGGTTAAGGAAAAAAATGAACTGAATTTAGAAGATAATCACGTCACCGTTCTCCTGATCTAACACACGTTTCCCCTGACGGTGTCACACTGCCTCTGTGTTTCAGGTGTAAATCAGGTGTGTTTGCCAGTTAATCATCAGCACAAACGACACGCAGTGTAACTACAATCAGCACGTCATCCACTTTTTAAAGCTCCAACGATTAAAGGCCAGTAGAGAGGATTCTCTCAGCACTGCATGAACATCCTGTAGCTGATCAAAAGTACATCACTTCTGACTCCAGTGTTCCTCGGATGACACGGGAAACTGGAGGTTCAGGTTTCTTTTGCGTAATGCTAGGTGGCTAACTCGGCCGAGTGATGTGTTTTCTCACTCTGACAGTGTAGTGTGGAGTCGGTGCTTTAGCTTTAACAAACGTTTAACAAAATCTGTCTAATTTAAAAATAATGAATGTATATAGAGTAAAACTCGTTTAAAGTTGCGAAGTTTTACGTTGTTTATTTCTGACACTGTGAGCAGGCGTGTGGATCTGACGTCACTCTGTAAACCGGGAAGGAACCCTGAGGTTTTTACTTCTGTACCAGAGGCCTTTTCTGTGATGGAAAACTCGACGCAGATTCACTTCATGCAAACATACTAACAGCGCCATCACCAGGAGAAAATCAATTATGCAAATAATGCTTACAATTGTTATTCTGAAACAACTTAGTGCTCCTGGATACCTAGACATAAGTCTGTTTTTCTACTTATTCATATTTCTCCACTTCACCCTTCCTGAAAACATACCGAACCAGGACTTCTGTGTCCTACACACACACTAAAATGTATACACACACTCCCTGGGCCACTTCATTAGGTACACCTGTTCAACTGCTAGTTTACGTAAATATCTAATCAGTCAATCACATGTATTTATTCATGTAGACACGGTGAAGACGATCTGCTGAAGTCCAAAACGAGCATCAGAGTGGGGAAGAAAGGTGATGTAAGTGAGTTTACAGAGAGCGGTGTGAAAAAGAGAAGAGATCTCAGTGAGGGCAGTTCTCTGGGTGAAAATGCTTTGTTGATGCCAGAGATCAGAGGAGAACGGCCGGACTGTTTTAAGCTGCTAGAAAGTCAACAGTAACCCAAATAACATCTCTTTACAAACGAGGCACGCTAAAGCACATCTCTGAGCACGCAACGTGTGGAACCTCGAAGCAGATGTGCTACAGAAGCAGAAGACCACATCAGGTCAGGAGAGACACCCGGTGTGGTCCTCCGCTGCTGTAGCACATCTATGCTAATCTATGCTAATAGATGTGCTATGATTAATGCACATTAAGGTGTGAGCGGTTCAGGCTGCTGGTGGTGTAATGGTGTGAGGGAGATTTTCTTGGTACACTTTGGGCCCTTTAGTACCAATGGAGCATGGATTAAATGGCACGGATTGTTGCTGACCGTGCCCATCCCTTTATGACAACAGCGGTTATGACAGTGAGGTCACTGTGCACACACACGACTCCACAGTCACCAGATCCGATGCTCTCAGGTCAGTATGGAGGGCTGTTTCCGGCACCGTGTTGAATCTGTGCCATGAAAAATGAAGGCGGTTCTGAAGGAAAATGGGGTCCAACCCAGTACTAACAAGGGGTTCCTAATGTGACTTCAGTTGTTCGATAGCTCAGGACTGGAATCTCCTACAGTCTACCTGAGCCTCCAGGAACAAACTGGACTCCTTTTCATTTTAATTTTAACACATCTCCTGTTACACTGAACTTCCAGTACACAGTCTGAGTGCAGATCAAATCCCTGCTCTCCGTTATCACCCAGATGAGGATGGGTTCCCTGTCGAGTCTGGTTCCTCTCAAGGTTTCTTCCTGTTACCATCTCAGGGGGTTTTTCCCTCAGCACCGTCGCCCTCGGCTCGTTCATCAGGGACCATCTGATCGTTCTGATTCACACACATTGCATACAAACTTACTTCTTGTAAATTGTTAAAAGCGCTATATAAATAAAATTGACTTGACTTGACTTGACTAATGAAGTGGCCAGTGAGTGTATAGTGTGTGTGTGTGTGTGTGTGAAGAAGTGTGTGTCTGAAGGTAAGGAGTGGCAACAGAAATCTGTTTTATTAAAGAGAGATTCCTCATTTTAACTGAATTAAATACAGACTCTTTGAATCCGTCTGTCTGTCTGTATGTTCTGTACTGTATGTACAGTATGACTATAAACACGTGCTAAAGCTCTGAACTGCTCCTTTAAGAAAACTTTCCCCAAAATCTCGATTCGAGTCTTTCCTGTTTGGGAGTCGGTTCACTTCAGGGAGTCGTTCAAAATAGATTCGGTTATTTAGTGATTCGTTAGTCTTTGAATAAGGCTGTGTGTGTGTGTGTGTGTTTATGTGTGTGTGTGTGTGTGAGAGAGAGAGAGAGCACAGTGATGGCCTGAAGCACTCCGGTACACACTGCTGTGTTCAGAAGCGTGTGTGTGTGTGTGTGTAAGAGAGAGAGAGAGAGAGAGTGTGAGTGAGTGTGTGTGTGTGTGTGTGAGAGCTGAAGAAGTCAGGATTAAAGATGGTCCTGAGGAAGTTGTTCCGGGCCGTGATCATGGGTCCGCCGGGTTCGGGGAAAGGAACCGTGTCGTCTCGGATCACGGAGAGTTTCGGGCTGCAGCATCTCTCCAGCGGGGACATGTTACGGGCCAACATCGAGGCCAAGAGCGGTGAGACAGCCTGTCTATCTGCACACACACCCGAGCCGAGCCGAGCCGAGCTACGGGGCTACAGCGTCCGATCCGAGCAGCGGAACCGCGCGGGCGGGAGACGGAGCGCGTGACGGTTTGGTTGTTTGAAGTTGTTGCGTCGTTATTTTCTTTCTTTTTGTTTCCACTTTAACGCGTTTCATCTCGAGCTGCTTCGTGACCTGTTTTAATCCTGCATGGAGCAGCCTTTGTGTGTGTGTGTGTGTGTGTGTGTGAGGGTTCTAACGTGTACAGCGGCGACACACACACACACAGTGCAAGAGATCAGAGCTCGGTTCCTGCGCTTTGGGTCTCTCTCTCTCACACTCACACACACACACACACACACACTCTCACACACACACACACACTGTAGCTGACTCGAGTTGTTGTATTTAAACTCTGCACCGTTTAAACTCTTGTCGTTCACTTCCTGTTCTTTAATCTTTTGTTTTCATGTCAACACACACACACACACACACACACACACACATTTCCGTAAACAGATGTGAGAAGTGTTAAGGCCAAACTACAGCCTGCTAACACCTTCAGGAGTTTTGCTACACTTTATTTCTGCTCTGCGAGCTGGTGAATGGTGACGGTTAATCGGTGTGAGTCGTGCAGGAGTCGTGCAGGAGTCGTAGAGGAGTCGTAGAGGAGTGGTAGAGGAGTGGTAGAGGAGTGGTAGAGGAGTCGTGCAGGAGTGGTAGAGGAGTGGTAGAGCGCGATGGAGCGCGATGGAGCGGCGGTTGTTGTGTCTGTACATCGTGTGTTTCTGTACTCCGTCTAAACACTGTAGCGTCAGTGTGTCACGTGACAGTGAGCGATTTGGCAAAAGCGACTCACTAAAGTGCCGTAAAGTTTCCATCACCGTATAGATCCTCACACTGGGTTACTCTGGGTCATTGACTAGAAGCGACACCAGTCACACAGCTGGGAGGGTTTTTTTTTTTGGTGTGTGTGTGTGTGGGGTCTCTGCAAGCTCATACAGCCACCATGAAAGCGTCATCTGTACTTCTCTCTCTTCATCTTGTGCTCTACTGAAAGCTCTACAACAACTCGTTATTTTGATGATTTTGTGAATTCAATTTGGTTTTGAAAAATGTACACCCTTTTCAAATCTGGTGGGTGCAACATTCTCCAAATAAAGGTTGGCACAGGGCCAGTTTGAGACTAATATCACTGCGTCAAGGTGAAATTACAAGATGACGAGAAACGGGTGCTGTTAAACAGGCGAACCAGTTACGTTATAGCGTAAGACCGAGTCCTTCTCACCAAACCTGAAAGATGTCGGATACTTTCAGGGTAACATTCCCCAACTGTAGTGTGCGATATAATCAAGGAAACCCATCAGGTTTTCACTGGAACGACTTTTGCTTTGATTACAGCCGTGGCCTTTTTTTTTTTTTTCAGTAAACTTGTGCGACATCACAACATTCCGGCGTTTCCCACACAGAGTCCACTCGGGCGGGGCGCCAAAGTATATTGACGGCTGCCCAAGTATATTTGCTCACCCTTTTTAAAAACCTGCCCGAGAGAGCGATGGCATCCGCGGTCAGTTCCCTCTCGCGCGCCGCTCCTGTACCCCAAATATATTCATTAACACACAGTAATGCAAATAAATGTCTAAAACACTCTGGTGTTCAAAGGCTCCAACAAACAGCACCATGTTTGTGCACCAAAGTGTGTTTAATGTGGGTTAGACGGCATGAATAGCAATATCAAATAAATAAAAACACTCTGTTAAAGGTCACATGTATTGGTTGCATGTAGCAGGTCGTACAACAAAGTTCATGAAACAGATTTGTGCTGGCGGGTGATGCTGACTCGTTCCCCTGGCCTTCACCGCATGTGTCATAAACGCCATCACGTTCATTTCTCTCCAACACCCTGAACTGCTGATGTGAGAGTCGTCGCACTGCGCAAAGTCTCCTCCAGCACATCCCAAAGCGTCTGACTGGGGTGAAGGTCTGTGGACGCCGGTCCATGTGTGGTGCCTCAGTCTGTCTAAACCACCGTATCACAGTCTGAGTCTGATGAATCCCGGCATCGTCAGCTGTGAATACGGCCGCGCCCTCAGGGAAGAAACGCTCCACAGATGTGATGTGCTGGTGACTCGGTACATTCAGGTGGTCAGCTGACTCCATTTTATGGTCATCAGCAGTCGTATAAGCGTTTCACTTCATATCACACTGTGTATGACGGCGTATGTGATGCATAAAATTAGAATTTGAAATTATTCCTACGTCGTAGCTAATGATGTCGCAGCACCTCGGCGCCGCGGCTAGTCGCGAGTTTGAGCCCGTAGCGATCCGGAGCAAAAAAATCCTGAAGATGGGAACCTGACGAGACAAACACAACAAGAGCTGTATTACTAAACACAATTTGATCCTGTCTATTAAACATTATATACACACACACTTACACACTCGTACACACACACATCAGAGGACACGGGATCAAACTACAAGCTGAAGGTTTAGGAGCAAACCGGCGTTTAACTCGGTGCACACGGCTGCATTGGTGTGATTTCTGAGATAAATCAATAAAAAAACTTTAATGTTCATAAAAAACAACGACATAATCACAGCATGTTTTAATTACAGAGTATGTTAACGTTTTAAAGTGTATAAAAAAAAGGATTACATTTTAAAAAAGCTCAAATTCTTATGGTTTTCACCGTCCACAACAATAACTACATCAGATAAGTGTGTGTGTGTGTGTGTGTGTGTGTGTGTGTGTGTGTGTGTGTGTGTGTGTAAAGAAGCAGATGTTGTAGTCAGTGTGTGTGTGTGTGTGTGTGTGTGTGTGTGTATGTGTGTGTATGTGTGTGTATGTGTGTGTGTGTGTGTGTAAAGAAGCAGATGTTGTAGTCAGTGTGTGTGTGTATGTATGTGTGTGTTTGTATGTGTGTGTGTGTGTGTGTGTGTGTAAAGAAGCAGATGTTGGTGTGTGTGTGTGTAAAGAAGCAGATGTTGTTGGTGTGTGTGTGTGTGTGTGTGTGTGTGTGTAAAGAAGCAGATGTTGTAGTCAGTATGTGTGTGTTTGTATGTATGTGTGTGTGTGTGTGTGTGTGTGTAAAGAAGCAGATGTTGTAGTCAGTGTGTGTGTGTGTGTGTGTGTGTGTGTTTCAGATCAGAGCTGTATCCGAGTAAATCATTAAACCGTGTTACAGTCACGTTAGGAGAGCTGAAGGAGTTCGCGTCTCTTCCTGCCCCCACGTTTTTACCGCTCTGACCCACACATGACCCCGCGAGCAAACAGGAAGTCCTTGGCAATATCTACGTGTCGTTAAGAAGTCCTAGATAACGTCTCGATCAGTGAACAGTCTATTGCGTAACCGCTGTGAGATCCTGCTGTAGTGCGCACTAAGTGAACAGTTTCCTGGAAAAAAAAAAAAAAGTTTAAAATAATAATAATAAAAACTGATCTGAAGTCAGAATTTCCAGTTTAAGTTCATCTCGAGTCTCCTGAGCAGAAGTTCTTTAGACGGAGCCTGAGGGAGTCATTAACCTCCTGCGGAGCTCAGTGTAGCGCTGTTAGCCGCGTCACAGGTGATGCTAATGAGGCTCTGTGTGAGATAACGTGAGGGCATTGTGTGAGTGTGTGTGTGAGAGTGTGTGTGTGAGAGTGTGTGTGTGAGAGTGTGTGTGTGTGAGAGTGTGTGTGTGTGAGAGTGTGTGTGTGTGAGAGTGTGTGTGTGTG
>QNUK01002014.1:0-21083 GCA_013621035.1 Clarias magur
ACCAGTGTTTACAATTAATGATTCAGAGTGCATTGGGCTTCTGTCTCTGCTCAGCAATTCCTGAAGAAGTCCTTGTAATTTTCTTTTCTTCTGCATATGTTAAAATTCAGTGGGTCATCCACTCTGATTTGCGTTCACTTTCAGATGATATCTCTAGATATAGCAACCATCAGACAGTCATTGCCCCAGGAAGGGTTTCAGGAGAAGTCCTTTTAGGGATCTAGGTGCCTAATACCGTTTTTCCCATTTTCAATCCGCATCTCCAGGTTATAGGATGAGGCAGCACACGTAATGTGATTAATTTTTAAACTATCAAATCAGTAGTACCCAATGGTACTTTTTCAACGCCGGCATGTTACGCTTACAGCAAATTCCTCATTCTTTCAGAATTTTCTTTATCATGTTTTATAATAGTCCTTAATGTGATTAAGAACTTGCACACGACTTGTGTGATGTTGAATGACCTTCCGAAATGCGTAGTTTGCCCATCAACAGCAAAGAAATTAAAGGAGAAATCATTTAGGACATAAATTGTTTCATTTGAGCAGTCGAAACATATTGACCTATGATCTATACACATATCAATATTAACTATCTTGGATATAGACGTTTATATTTTCCAAATTTATACAGCATATATTTTTTATTATATTTTTCTTTCATTTTTTATATACTTTAATTGAATATGTTCTTAGTCATAATCTATTTTTTTATTATAGACTTATTTCATATTCTTCATTGAATACTCAATTTGCTTATTGAAATGCATCCACTACGTAAGAGTGAATTGAGATTATGTTAAAAGAATAATCGATGCATTAAAGAATGTTCTTTCCTTAAATGGACTTTTTCACTTTTTTGAAAATTAGAGGGTATGTCAAAACAAATTGTATGGTGCAATAAACCACCACATTTATTATCACCATTTATACTAAAAATGTCATCAATGCGTTTGATTTGCTTGAGCATATAAGATGCTGCAAGAATTCCTTTTTCTTCAGGATAGCACATTTCACACTCTTAAATTGTAATACACTGAAGGAGAGGTGACGCATCGTTGGGGATAATAACTCCAGAAATAATGGGGAAAAAAGAATTCTTGAAAAGACACTTGCATGGTAAAAAACAACCATATGCATAAGGCACATTAAGACTGTAGTAAAATATCTTTCAGAACATGTTAATTCATGAGGAGAATCATCCGAAATTATTAGCATATGATTCATTATGTCCAATATTGTATCCTTGACAACATTAAGAAGACTTTTTCACATTTTGAGCATGCAAACAAAATTTGAGCACGCTGCTTTCTCTCAGTAAAAAAGTCACAAAAATGATCATTTTTAAACACATTCATGCATTCTAGCATAAATGTTGAAAAACAACTTTTTGTTAGTGTTTTTCACATTTTGAGCATGAAAACTGTTCATTCAACTCGTTTTGTATGGTGTACATAACTCTGCATTAGTTGTATGAGAAAACCGCTTTCCTAAGCTCGAACAGAGCTAAGAGCACGGGAAACGCTTTATCTCCGCATAAAAAGGATAAAACTCAAAGGAATGATGATTTCGAACACATTCATTCGTTATAGCAAAAATGTTGAAAAATAACTTTTTGTTAGTGTTTTTCACATTTTGAGCATGAAAACTGTTTATCAACTCGTTTTGTATGTTTTACTTAACTGTGCATTAGTTGTGTGAGAAAACCGATTTCCTGAGCTCGTACAGCGCTAAGAACACGGGAAACGCTTTATCTCCGCATGAGCTGCATGAAAATCAAATGAGTCATGATTTCGAACACATTCATGCATTATAGCAAAAATGTTGAAAAATAACTTTTTGTTAGTGTTTTTCACATTTTGAGCATGAAAACTGTTCATTCAACTCGTTTTGTATGTTTACATGCCTCTGCATTAGTTGTATGAGAAAACCGCTTTCCAGAGGTCGTACAGCGCTAAGAACACGGGAAACGCTTTATCTCCGCATAAGCTGCATAAAACTCAAAGGAATGATGATTTCAAACACATTCATGCATTATAACATACATTTTGAAAAACAACTTTTTTGTCATTCTTTTTCACATTTTGAGCATGAAAACTGTTTATCAACTCGTTTTGTATGTTTTACATAACTCTGCATTAGTTGTGTAAGAAAACCGCTTTCCTGAGCTCGTACAGCGGTAAGAACACGGGAAACGCTTTATCTCCGCATGAGCTGCCTAAAACTCAAAGGAATGATGATTTCGAACACATTCATGCATTATAGCAAAAATGTTGAAAAATAACTTTTTGTTAGTGTTTTTCACATTTTGAGCATGAAAACTGTTTATCAACTCGTTTTGTATGTTTTACATAACTCTGCATTAGTTGTGTGAGAAAACCGCTTCCTGAGCTCGTACAGCGCTGAGAACACGGGAAACGCTTTATCTCGGCATGAGCTGCATAAAACTCAAAGGAATGATGATTTCGAACACATTCATGCATTATAGCAAAAATGTTGAAAAATAACTTTTTGTTAGTGTTTTTCACATTTTGACCATGAAAACTGTTTATCAACTCGTTTTGTATGTTTTACATAACTCTGCATTAGTTGTGTGAGAAAACCGCTTTGCTGAGCTCGTACAGCGCTGAGAACACGGGAAACGCTTTATCTCGGCATGAGCTGCCTAAAACTCAAAGGAATGATGATTTCGAACACATTCATGCATTATAGCAAAAATGTTGAAAAACAACTTTTTGTTAGTGTTTTTCACATTTTGAGCATGAAAACTGTTCATTCAACTCGTTTTGTATGGTGTACATAACTCTGCATTAGTTGTATGAGAAAACCGCTTTCCTAAGCTCGAACAGAGCTAAGAGCACGGGAAACGCTTTATCTCCGCATAAAAAGGATAAAACTCAAAGGAATGATGATTTCGAACACATTCATTCGTTATAGCAAAAATGTTGAAAAATAACTTTTTGTTAGTGTTTTTCACATTTTGAGCATGAAAACTGTTTATCAACTCGTTTTGTATGTTTTACTTAACTGTGCATTAGTTGTGTGAGAAAACCGATTTCCTGAGCTCGTACAGCGCTAAGAACACGGGAAACGCTTTATCTCCGCATGAGCTGCATGAAAATCAAATGAGTCATGATTTCGAACACATTCATGCATTATAGCAAAAATGTTGAAAAATAACTTTTTGTTAGTGTTTTTCACATTTTGAGCATGAAAACTGTTCATTCAACTCGTTTTGTATGTTTACATGCCTCTGCATTAGTTGTATGAGAAAACCGCTTTCCAGAGGTCGTACAGCGCTAAGAACACGGGAAACGCTTTATCTCCGCATAAGCTGCATAAAACTCAAAGGAATGATGATTTCAAACACATTCATGCATTATAACATACATTTTGAAAAACAACTTTTTTGTCATTCTTTTTCACATTTTGAGCATGAAAACTGTTTATCAACTCGTTTTGTATGTTTTACATAACTGTGCATTAGTTGTGTGAGAAACGTACAGCGCTAAGAACACGGGAAACGCTTTATCTCCACATGAGCTGCATAAAACTCAAAAAAATGATGATTTCGAACACATTCATGCATTATAGCAAAAATGTTGAAAAAGAACTTTTTGTTAGTGTTTTTTACATTTTGAGCATGAAAACTGTTTATCAACTCGTTTTGTATGTTTTACATAACTGTGCATTAGTTGTGTGAGAAAACCGCTTTGCTGAGCTCGTACAGCGCTAAGAACACGGGAAACGCTTTATCTCCACATGAGCTGCATAAAACTCAAAGGAATGATGATTTCGAACACATTCATGCATTATAGAAAAAATGTTGAAAAATAACTTTTTGTTAGTGTCTTTCAGATTTTGAGCATGAAAACTGTTCATTCAACTCGTTTTGTTTTTGTACATAACTGTGCCTTAGTTGTGTGAGAAAACCGCTTTCCTGAGCTGGTACAGCGATAAGAACAAGGGAAACGCTTTACCTCGGCATGAGCTGCATAAAACTCAAAGGAATGATGATTTCGAACACATTCATGCATTATAGCAAAAATGTTGAAAAATAACTTTTTGTTAGTGTTTTTCACATTTTGAGCATGAAAACTGTTTATCAACTCCTTTTGTATGTTTTACATAACTCTAAATTAGTTGTGTGAGAAACCCGCTTTGCTGAGCTCGTACAGCGCTAAGAACACGGGAAACGCTTTATCTCCACATGAGCTGCATAAAACTCAAAGGAATGATGATTTCGAACACATTCATGCATTATAGCAAAAATGTTGAAAAATAACTTTTTGTTAGTGTTTTTCACATTTTGAGCATGAAAACTGTTTATCAACTCGTTTTGTATGTTTTACATAACTCTGCATTAGTTGTGTGAGAAAACCGCTTTGCTGAGCTCGTACAGCGCTAAGAACACGGGAAACGCTTTATCTCCGCATGAGCTGCATAAAACTCAAAGGAATGATGATTTCGAACACATTCATGCATTATAGCAAAAATTTGAAAAAGAACTTTTTGTTAGTGTTTTTCACATTTTGAGCATGAAAACTGTTTATCAACTCGTTTTGTATGTTTTACATAACTGTGCATTAGTTGTGTGAGAAAACCGCTTTGCTGAGCTCGTACAGCGCTAAGAACACGGGAAACGCTTTATCTCCACATGAGCTGCATAAAACTCAAAGGAATGATGATTTCGAACACATTCATGCATTATAGCAAAAATGTTGAAAAAGAACTTTTTGTTAGTGTCTTTCAGATTTTGAGCATGAAAACTGTTCATTCAACTCGTTTTGTTTTTGTACATAACTCTGCATTAGTTGTGTGAGAAAACGGCTTTCCTGAGCTGGTACAGCGATAAGAACACGGGAAACGCTTTATCTCCACATGAGCTGCATAAACCTCAAAGGAATGATGATTTCGAACACATTCATGCATTATAGAAAAAATGTTGAAAAATAACTTTTTGTTAGTGTCTTTCACATTTTGAGCATGAAAACTGTTCATTCAACTCGTTTTGTTTTTGTACATAACTCTGCATTAGTTGTGTGAGAAACCGCTTTCCTAAGCTGGTACAGCGATAAGAACACGGGAAACGCTTTATCTCCGCATGAGCTGCATAAAACTCAAAGGAATGATGATTTCGAACACATTCATGCATTATAGCAAAAATGTTGAAAAATAACTTTTTGTTAGTGTTTTTCACATTTTGAGCATGAAAACTGTTTATCAACTCCTTTTGTATGTTTTACATAACTCTAAATTAGTTGTGTGAGAAACCCGCTTTGCTGAGCTCGTACAGCGCTAAGAACACGGGAAACGCTTTATCTCCGCATGAGCTGCATAAAACTCAAAGGAATGATGATTTCGAACACATTCATGCATTATAGCAAAAATGTTGAAAAATAACTTTTGTTAGTGTTTTTCACATTTTGAGCATGAAAACTGTTTATCAACTCGTTTTGTATGTTTTACATAACTCTGCATTAGTTGTGTGAGAAAACCGCTTTGCTGAGCTCGTACAGCGCTGAGAACACGGGAAACGCTTTATCTCGGCATGAGCTGCATAAAACTGAAAGGAATGATGATTTCGAACACATTCATGCATTATAGCAAAAATGTTGAAAAATAACTTTTTGTTAGTGTTTTTCACATTTTGAGCATGAAAACTGTTTATCAACTCGTTTTGTATGTTTTACATAACTGTGCATTAGTTGTGTGAGAAAACCGCTTTGCTGAGCTCGTACAGCGCTAAGAACACGGGAAACGCTTTATCTCCACATGAGCTGCATAAAACTCAAAGGAATGATGATTTCAAACACATTCATGCATTATAGCAAAAATGGTGAAAAAGAACTTTTTGTTAGTGTCTTTCAGATTTTGAGCATGAAAACTGTTCATTCAACTCGTTTTGTTTTTGTACATAACTCTGCATTAGTTGTGTGAGAAAACGGCTTTCCTGAGCTGGTACAGCGATAAGAACACGGGAAACGCTTTATCTCCACATGAGCTGCATAAACCTCAAAGGAATGATGATTTCGAACACATTCATGCATTATAGAAAAAATGTTGAAAAATAACTTTTTGTTAGTGTCTTTCACATTTTGAGCATGAAAACTGTTCATTCAACTCGTTTTGTTTTTGTACATAACTCTGCATTAGTTGTGTGAGAAAACCGCTTTCCTAAGCTGGTACAGCGATAAGAACACGGGAAACGCTTTATCTCGGCATGAGCTGCATAAAACTCAAAGGAATGATGATTTCGAACACATTCATGCATTATAGCAAAAATGTTGAAAAATAACTTTTTGTTAGTGTTTTTCACATTTTGAGCATGAAAACTGTTTATCAACTTGTTTTGTATGGTTTACATAACTCTGCATTAGTTGTGTGAGAAAACCGCTTTCCTGTGCTCGTACAGCGCTAAGAACCCGGGAAACGCTTTATCTCCACATGAGCTGCCTAAAACTCAAAGGAATGATGATTTCGAACACATTCATGCATTATAGCAAAAATGTTGAAAAATAACTTTTTGTTAGTGTTTTTCACATTTTGAGCATGAAAACTGTTTATCAACTCGTTTTGTATGGTTTACATAACTCTGCATTAGCTGTGTGAGAAAACCGCTTTGCTGAGCTCGTACAGCGCTAAGAACTTTTTAAAAAAAAAAAGCCTTTAACATGAAACTCAAATTGATTCATTTAACCGTTCATCATGAAGAATACAAAGTTCATACATCTTTCTTTTCCCCATAATAACCTACATCTTTAATTAACATTAAAATACATTCCCAATTCTTTAAATTTTTATTATTTCTGCCTTTTTAACAATTAGACACGTATGAGTAAATTTCACACATCCATTGTCCTACTACATATAGTTAAAAATCTTTAGCTAAGACTAGCACTGGAAGAGCATTTGACAGAGCCCCAAAAGTGTCCAAATGATGCGCCCAATGACCATGGCACTGGTTGTAATTATATTTCTTCTTTTAACCTTAAACGGCTGGAATTAAATCTTCATTGCATCTTCAACGGCCAGATGTACCGATGTATGTTGTTTGCTTCAAACTTCACCAGGTGGTTCTAGCTGATCGCCTACAAACCCGTGGGCAGTTCCAGTAATACACACCTTCTGAAGATACACATATGTACACAGAAAACATACACCATACAAACTGTATACTTACCACAGACACAAACACTACACATTCGACCCTCATACATACTACAAAATCACACTCAACCCAGACACACACACGCACACACACCACACACACACACACACCACACACACACAAACACATGCTGACTACACACATGTAAACACACATGTAAACACACATGCTCACCTCTCATTCAACAAAATAAACATACCATACAGAATACACATTGTGAATACACACAGCAATTCCTACACACATACAGACACTCATATCGGACAAACACTCACAATCACTATCAAACACATAGGACAGGACACACAGACCAGACACACATACAAACACACACACACACACACACACACACACACACACACACACACAAACACATGAACAAACAACCTTCTTATGCTTCACACAAGGTAAACATACTAAACAAACACACACACACGTCTCACACACATCAAACATCAAACTCATCCTAAAGAGACAAAGACCGGCTCAAGCATCTGCGCATCTACAGTTGCCACCAAACCAGGCACACATTGAGTAACAGGTAGCACTCTTGATTTAGAAAGACACATCTAGCCATGATGATACCTTCCACTTATGTCGTATTTGCTTAAGAGGTCTTAGAGTGATAAAAAGGCTCACAAGTCGTAAATATTTTTCTTCTTTCTCACTTAAAAGGCTGAAATAAAATCTTCATTGTATCTTCAATGGCACGATGTACCAATGTATGTTCGTTGCTTCAAACTTCGGCGCATTTTCAGAGAGGTCCTTGGTATACAAGCAGAGCGGGGTATAGAATGTGCCGGCCAGGGACACACGAGTGTTCCTCATCTGACCATACATGGAGAGTACCCATTGTGATGTTGCGGGACGCTGCACAGGACTGGCTGGAGCAAGCTTGAGGAGATGTTCATCATCATCATGAATATGTGTTGGCTTGTTGTAGAGATCAGAAATTGAGTAATGCATCTGCTTTAAATAAATGAAAGCCTTTAACATGAAACTCAAATTGATTCATTTAAGCATTCCTCATGAATAATACGTTCTTCATACGTCGTTCTGTTCCCCATACTAAACTTCATTTTTAATTAACATTAAAATACGTCCCCAATTCTTAAAGTTGGTAATGGTTCTGCCTTTTTAACAGTTAGACAGGTATGAGTAAATTTCTCATCTGGCAATCTGGCAGCATTGCCTGGTGATTGCGTATGGATCAGCCTGACCGCTTAGCATTGTCCTTAAGGTTGCCAGTTGGAAGGCCTGTGGCCACCCCCAGGAGTGGATCTAGTTCAAGATCTAGAATGTGCTGGGCTGGGACATTACAAGCGTTCCTTGCTCGGCCTTATATGCAAAGGATCCATGAATGGACCTGCCAGAGATTTAAGACTGCTGATGTCGTAAATGTGCGAGGGCTGAATTGGTCTTTTAAAGATTTTTATTTATTCATTTATCTATTGAATGTCTGCATCTTCTAGATCTCATTAAACTAAACAGTCTATACATGACATGGCCTAACATGGTTGAGTTACGCCCAAACCTGGCCCACGTTGAGTGACATCTAGCAATGTTGCATTAGAAATCCACGTCTAGCTATGATGATGCCCTAAACTTATGTCATATTTGTTTACGAAGATCTTAGCGTGATGAAAAGGCATACAGGTTGTGCCAATGGCACAGGTTGTAACTATTTTGTTCTTTCTCCCTTAAAAGGCTGAAATTAAATCTTCATTGTATATTCAATGGCCAGATGTACCAATGTATAGTATGTTCTTAGCTTCAAACTTCAGCAGGTGTTTCTAGCTGATAGCCTACAATCCCCCGAGCTGGGCAGTTCCAGTAATACACACACATTCTGAAGATACACACACACACACAAACGCACACACACACACACACACACACACACACACACACACACACACACACACACACACACACACACACACACACACACACACACACACACACACACACACACACGCACACACACAAACACACGTACACAGACACATACAACACATTCTATACACACTATATGCACAAATACTATACACTTACCATAGCCAGAAAGATTACACATCCTACACTCACACATACTAAACACACACACAAACATTATAAATGCATAATACATACACACACGCTCACTACACACTCACACACATCCAAAATAAACATACCACACACAATACACATTCAGACAATCATACCGTACACACACACACACAAACACACACAAAAACAACCACAGAGGACATCACATACAGACAGACAGACAGACAGACAGACAGACAGACACACACACACACACACACACACAAGCAAAATTTTAGTTTTTCATGGACAGTACACATACTAAACGAACACACACATCCACACACACACACACACACACACACATCCACACACACACACATACCCAAGTGTGTTAAACGTCTGTCATATATGCTTAAGAGGTTTCAGAGTGCTAAAAAGACGCACCTTTTGGGGTCGCCCAAGTGGCAATTGCGCAGGTGTTTGGGCCCGCTCATACTTGCATGTAACTATTTTTTGTTTTTATGTTTTAAAAGGCCGGAGTGCAAATTTCTTGCCTTTCATTTTCAGACAGGTCCTTGGTATACAAGCAGAGCGGAGAATAGTGTCTGCCGGCCAGGGACACAAGAGTGTTCCTCACCTGACCATGCATGCGGAGTACCGATTGTGATGTTGTTGACGATGGTCCCGCTGCACAGGACTGATAAATGATTGTTGATCAGTGTGTTTGTGTGTGTGTGATTATCAGTCCAGTCCCTTTTTGTTGAGGAGACAGATAGTTTGTGAAGAGTGTGACTGGTGGGTGTGTCTGATCAGCCAGAGTGCTGGTGGCTTTGCAGATGCAGTGTGTGGTGTAGATGTCTTCGAGAGACCCAGATTATCTTCTCTGCTGTCCTCTCTATCAGCAGTAGGGTCTTGTGATCCGAGACGGCACAATTCCCAAACCAGACGGTGATGCGACTGCTCAGCATGCTATAGAAAATGGCCAGGATCAGTGGAAGAAGCTGCGCCGCCCAGAGCCTCCTGAGGAAAAAAAGATACCATTGGGCTTTCTTGTGTAAGGAGCCGGTGTTTAGATACCAGGTGCTGTTCTCCTCCAGATGGACACGCAGGAATTTGGTACTGTTGTCGATCACAAAGAAGTCGTCGATTTTCAGCGGAGAGAGTGGTGCCTCCGTGGCCTCCTGAAGTCGACAATCTCTTTTTTTCTTATAGACGTTCAGAGGTTGTTGTCTCTGCACTTCCTCTCTGTTTGCTGACTCGTGGTGCTTGCTGATGAGACCCACCATGGTCTGGTCATCAGCAAACTTGATGTGTTTCAATCTGTGTCACTACACAGTCCTGAGTCAGCAGGTGATCAGGCCAGACAGGCTGTGTGGGCGGCTGATAGTATTGAATCCTGAACTGAAATCTATGTACAGCATTCGAACGTAGGTTTCCAAGTGTGAGAGGGCCAGATGGAGTGTGCTGGAGATGGCGTCATTCGTTGAAACGGTTGGGGTCATACGCAAACTGAAGTGGGTCCAGTGAGGTCAGCAGTAGGGTCTTGATGTCTCTCGTGATGAGCCACTCGAAGCACTTCATGATGATGGGACATTGAAGGACGTCCTGGAGGAACATTGTTTAATTTCACTGTGTACCATGTGACAATAAAAGCCTAATTGACTTGACTTCTTCGGCACAGTGATGATCATAGTGGGCTTGAATCACATGGAAACAACGACGCTGCTCACAGAGAGATGTTGAGGTGTGGTTGATGACATGTGCCAGCTGTTAGACTGTTCTCTGAGCACTTTGGGATATTGTCTTGTTCTGCAGCTTTACATGGGTTGACTCAGCATAGAGTTTTCCTCACATGAGCCGTGGTGTGACACAGCGCCTGGTCATTAGGAGCCGGGTTGGTCTTCCTCGCCGCCACGTCATTCTGCAACAAGCTGTTCAGCAGCTCTGGAAGGGATCTGTCATTTTCAGAGGCAGGTAATGATGTCCTGTAGTTGGTAATGGCTCGAATGCCCTGCCACATGCGCTGTGTGTCACTGCTGTCCCTGCCACCCCAGAGTTGTGGATTCTCTGGGCCAACTTGGTTCTTGCTGTTCTTAGACCCACCTTGTCTCCTGCTCTGAAGAATTTGTCTGGGATTTTCAGAAGTCCATGCGGCTCTGTAGGGTTTCTGGGTGGGTCGGGAGACGATTGTCTCGGAGACAATGAAATCATCTGTGCACTTGTTGATGTGACCCACGAGTGTTCCTCGCCTGATCGTGCATGATGGGTACCCATCATAAGACCCACTGTTCTGGGTCAGGCTCTGCGCCTTGGGATCTTGCTCTTGGAACATGGGTAGATCGTAGACAAATTGGCTGCAGGGAGTAGATTGATCATGTAATCCTAGGATCTTTGTGGGCATAGGCGCAGTTTTTGGCCATACCCTCGTGAGAAAGCCCCCTATAAGTCCCCTTGTTTGGGCTCAAATCCTATGACTCTATCTGCTCGACAAGATGGCACGAGTAACCCACACATTTCCATGAATGTACTGCGGCCTACCATGGATCGCTCACTACCTGTTTAAGACAAACTTTCGGGCTTCTCCGTATGCTCTTCATTCCTGTGCTAAAACGCTGGCTCCTAACAAATGTTGCAGAAGACAGCAGTAATAAGATGAGCCAGCCAGTTTCAGAAATACCTACTGTAGGCTAGCATGGTAAATATAGGACAGCTATCCTTTCTGACTAGATGTGATAGGGCTAGTCACAGGTTTCTGTTCTCTATCAACCAACCAGTGTTTACAATTAATGATTCAGAGTGCATTGGGCTTCTGTCTCTGCTCAGCAATTCCTGAAGAAGTCCTTGTAATTTTCTTTTCTTCTGCATATGTTAAAATTCAGTTGGTCATCCACTCTGATTTGCGTTCACTTTCAGATGATATCTCTAGATATAGCAACCGTCAGACAGGCATTGCCCCAGGAAGGGTTTCAGGAGAAGTCCTTTTAGGGATCTAGGTGCCTAATACCGTTTTTCCCATTTTCATCCCGCATCTCCAGGTTATAGGATGAGGCAGCACACGTAATGTGATTAATTTTTAAACTATCAAATCAGTAGTACCCAATGGTACTTTTTCAACGCCGGCATGTTACGCTTACAGCAAATTCCTCATTCTTTCAGAATTTTCTTTATCATGTGATTAAGAACTTGCACACGACTTGTGTGATGTTGAATGACCGTCCGAAATGCGTAGTTTGCCCATCAACAGCAAAGAAATTAAAGGAGAAATCATTTAGGACATAAATTGTTTCATTTGAGCAGTCGAAACATATTGACTTATGATCAATATTAATTATATTGGATATTGACGTTTATATAAATTTTCCAAATTTATACAGCATATATTTTTTATTATATTCTTCTTTCATCTTTTATATACTTTAATTGAATATGTTCTTAGTCATAATCTATTTTTTATTATAGACTTATTTCATATTCTTCATTGAATACTCAATTTGCTTATTGAAATGCATCCACTACGTAAGAGTGAATTGAGATTATGTTAAAAGAATAATCGATGCATTAAAGAATGTTCTTTCCTTAAATATACTTTTTCACTTTTTTGAAAATTAGAGGGCATGTCAAAACAAATTGTATGGTGAAATAAACTACCACATTTATTACCACCATTTATACTAAAAATGTCATCAATGTGCTTGATTTGCTAGAACTTGAGCATATAAGATGCTGCAAGAATTCCGTTTTCTTCAGGATAGCACATTTCACACTCGGGGAAATGATTAAATTGTAATACACTGAAGGAGAGGTGACGCATCGTTGGGGATAATAACTCCAGAAATAATGGACAATTTTTTTTCTTGAAAAGACACTTGCATGGTAAAAAAACAACCATATGCATAAGGCACATTAAAACTGTAGTAAAATATCTTTCAGAACATGTTAATTCATGAGGAGAATCATCCGAAATTATTAGCATATGATTCATTATGTCCAAGATTGTGTACTTGACAACATTAAGAAACTTTTTCACATTTTGAGCATGCAAACTAAATTTGAGCACGCTGCTTTGTCTCAGAAAAAAAGTCACAAAAATGATTCACATTCACATGAAACACATTCATGCATTCTAGCATAAATGTTGAAAAACAACTTTTTTGTTATTCTTTTTTACATTTTCACCATGACAACTGTGCTTTCAACTCGTTTTGTATGTTTTACATGCCTCTGCATTAGTTGTATGAGAAAACCTTTTTACTAAGCTCGTACAGGGCTAAGAAAACGGGAAACGCTTGATCTCCGCATGAGGAGCAGAAAACTCAAAGGAATGATGATTTCGAACACATTCATGCATTATAGCAAAAATGTTGAAAAATAACTTTTTGTTAGTGTTTTTCACATTTTGAGCATGAAAACTGTTTATCAACTCGTTTTGTATGTTTTACATAACTCTGCATTAGTTGTGTGAGAAAACCGCTTTGCTGAGCTCGTACAGCGCTGAGAACATGGGAAACGCTTTATCTCCGCATGAGCTGCATAAAACTCAAAGGAATGATGATTTCGAACACATTCATGCATTATAGCAAAAATGTTGAAAAATAACTTTTTGTTAGTGTTTTTCACATTTTGAGCATGAAAACTGTTTATCAACTCGTTTTGTATGTTTACATAACTCTGCATTAGTTGTGTGAGAAAACCGCTTTGCTGAGCTCGTACAGCGCTGAGAACACGGGAAACGCTTTATCTCGGCATGAGCTGCCTAAAACTCAAAGGAATGATGATTTCGAACACATTCATGCATTATAGCAAAAATGTTGAAAAATAACTTTTTGTTAGTGTTTTTCACATTTTGAGCATGAAAACTGTTTATCAACTCGTTTTGTATGTTTTACATAACTCTGCATTAGTTGTGTGAGAAAACCGCTTTCCTGAGCTCGTACAGCGCTGAGAACACGGGAAACGCTTTATCTCGGCATGAGCTGCATAAAACTCAAAGGAATGATGATTTCGAACACATTCATGCATTATAGCAAAAATGTTGAAAAATAACTTTTTGTTAGTGTTTTTCACATTTTGAGCATGAAAACTGTTTATCAACTCGTTTTGTATGGTTTACATAACTCTGCATTAGCTGTGTGAGAAAACCGCTTTGCTGAGCTCGTACAGCGCTAAGAACTTTTTTTTTTAAAAAGCCTTTAACATGAAACTCAAATTGATTCATTTAACCGTTCATCATGAATAATACAACAGCAATAATACCTTCTTTTCCCCATAATAACCTACATCTTTAATTAACATTAAAATACATTCCCAATTCTTTTAATTTTTATTATTTCTGCCTTTTTAACAATTAGACACGTATGAGTAAATTTCACACATCCATTGTCCTACTACATATAGTTAAAAATCTTTAGCTAAGACTAGCACTGGAAGAGCATTTGACAGAGCCCCAAAAGTGTCCAAATGATGCGCCCAACTGACCATGGCACTGGTTGTAACTATATTTCTTCTTTTAACCTTAAACGGCTGGAATTAAATCTTCATTGCATCTTCAACGGCCAGATGTACCGATGTATGTTGTTTGCTTCAAACTTCACCAGGTGGTTCTAGCTGATCGCCTACAAACCCGTGGGCAGTTCCAGTAATACACACCTTCTGAAGACACACATATGTACACAGAAAACATACACCATACAAACTATATACTTACCACAGACACAAACACTACACATTCGACCCTCATACATACTACAAAATCACACTCAACCCAGACACACACACGCACACACACCACACACACACACACCACACACACACAAACACATGCTGACTACACACATGTAAACACACATGTAAACACACATGCTCACCTCTCATTCAACAAAATAAACATACCATACAGAATACACATTGTGAATACACACAGCAATTCCTACACACATACAGACACTCATATCGGACAAACACTCACAATCACTATCAAACACATAGGACAGGACACACAGACCAGACACACATACAAACACACACACACACACACACACACACACACACACACACACACACACACACACACACACACACACACACACACACACACACACACACACACAAACACATGAACAAACAACCTTCTTATGCTTCACACAAGGTAAACATACTAAACAAACACACACACACGTCTCACACACATCAAACATCAAACTCATCCTAAAGAGACAAAGACCGGCTCAAGCATCTGCGCATCTACAGTTGCCACCAAACCAGGCACACATTGAGTAACAGGTAGCGCTCTTGATTTAGAAAGACACATCTAGCCATGATGATGCCTTCCACTTATGTCGTATTTGCTTAAGAGGTCTTAGAGTGATAAAAAGGCTCACAAGTCGTAAATATTTTTCTTCTTTCTCACTTAAAAGGCTGAAATAAAATCTTCATTGTATCTTCAATGGCACGATGTACCAATGTATGTTCGTTGCGTCAAACTTCGGCGCATTTTCAGAGAGGTCCTTGGTATACAAGCAGAGCGGGGTATAGAATGTGCCGGCCAGGGACACACGAGTGTTCCTCATCTGACCATACATGGAGAGTACCCATTGTGATGTTGCGGGACGCTGCACAGGACTGGCTGGAGCAAGCTTGAGGAGATGTTCATCATCATCATGAATATGTGTTGGCTTGTTGTAGAGATCAGAAATTGAGTAATGCATCTGCTTTAAATAAATGAAAGCCTTTAACATGAAACTCAAATTGATTCATTTAAGCATTCCTCATGAATAATACGTTCTTCATACGTCGTTCTGTTCCCCATACTAAACTTCATTTTTAATTAACATTAAAATACGTCCCCAATTCTTAAAGTTGGTAATGGTTCTGCCTTTTTAACAGTTAGACAGGTATGAGTAAATTTCTCATCTGGCAATCTGGCAGCATTGCCTGGTGATTGCGTATGGATCAGCCTGACCGCTTAGCATTGTCCTTAAGGTTGCCAGTTGGAAGGCCTGTGGCCACCCCCAGGAGTGGATCTAGATCAAGATCTAGAATGTGCTGGGCTGGGACATTACAAGCGTTCCTTGCCCGGCCTTATATGCAAAGGATCCATGAATGGACCTGCCAGAGATTTAAGACTGCTGATGTCGTAAATGTGCGAGGGCTGAATTGGTCTTTTAAAGATTTTTATTTATTCATTTATCTATTGAATGTCTGCATCTTCTAGATCTCATTAAACTAAACAGTCTATACATGACATGGCCTAACATGGTTGAGTTAGGCCCAAACCTGGCCCACGTTGAGTGACATCTAGCAATGTTGCATTAGAAAGCCACGTCTAGCTATGATGATGCCCTAAACTTATGTCATATTTGTTTACGAGATCTTAGCGTGATGAAAAGGCATACAGGTTGTGACAATGGCACAGGTTGTAACTATTTTGTTCTTTCTCCCTTAAAAGGCTGAAATTAAATCTTCATTGTATATTCAATGGCCAGTTGTACCAATCTATAGTATGTTCTTAGCTTCAAACTTCAGCAGGTGTTTCTAGCTGATAGCCTACAATCCCCCGAGCTGGGCAGTTCCAGTAATACACACACATTCTGAAGATACACACACACACACACAAACGCACACACACACACACACACACACACACACACACACACACACACACACACACACACACACACACACACACACACACACGCACACACACAAACACACGCACACAGACACATACAACACATTCTATACACACTATATGCACAAATATTATACACTTACCATAGCCAGAAAGATTACACATCCTACACTCACACATACTAAACACACACACAAACATTATAAATGCATAATACATACACACACGCTCACTACACACTCACACACATCCATAATAAACATACCACACACAATACACATTCAGACAATCATACCGTACACACACACACACACACACACAAACACACACAAAAACAACCACAGAGGACATCACATACAGACAGACAGACAGACAGACAGACAGACAGACAGACATGAAACACACACACACACACACACACACACACACACACACACAAGCAAAATTTTAGTTTTTCATGGACAGTACACATACTAAACGAACACACACATCCACACACACACACACACATCCACACACACACACATACCCAAGTGTGTTAAACATATGTCATATATGCTTAAGAGGTTTCAGAGTGCTAAAAGGACGCACCTGTTGGGGTGCGCCCAAGTGCCAATTGCGCAGGTGTTTGGGCCCGCTCATACTTGCATGTAACTATTTTTTGTTTTTATGTTTTAAAAGGCCGGAGTGCAAATTTCTTGCCTTTCATTTTCAGACAGGTCCTTGGTATACAAGCAGAGCGGAGAATAGTGTCTGCCGGCCAGGGACACAAGGTGTGTTCCTCACCTGACCATGCATGCGGAGTACCGATTGTGATGTTGTTGACGATGGTCCCGCTGCACAGGACTGATAAATGGTTGTTGATCAGTGTGTTTGTGTGTGTGTGATTATCAGTCCAGTCCCTTTTTGTTGAGGAGACAGATAGTTTGTGAAGAGTGTGACTGATGGGTGTGTCTGATCAGCCAGAGTGCTGGTGGCTTTGCAGATGCAGTGTGTGGTGTAGATGTCTTCAAGAGACCCAGATTATCTTCTCTGCTGTCCTCTCTATCAGCAGTAGGGTCTTGTGATCCGAGATGGCACAATTCCCAAACCAGACGGTGATGCGGCTGCTCAGCATGCTATAGAAAATGGCCAGGATCAGTGGAAGAAGCTGCGCCGCCCAGAGCCTCCTGAGAAAAAAAAGATACCATTGGGCTTTCTTGTGTAAGGAGCCGGTGTTTAGATACCAGGTGCTGTTCTCCTCCAGATGGACACGCAGGAATTTGGTACTGTTGTCGATCACAAAGAAGTCGTCGATTTTCAGCGGAGAGAGTGGTGCCTCCGTGGCCTCCTGAAGTCGACAATCTCTTTTTTTCTTATAGACGTTCAGCGGTCTTGTGATCCGAGACCGCACAATTCCCAAACCAGACGGTGATGCGACTGCTCAGCATGCTATAGAAAATGGCCAGGATCAGTGGAAGAAGCTGCGCCGCCCACAACCTCCTGAAAAACAAAAGATACCATTGGGCTTTCTTGTGTAAGGAGCCGGTGTTTAGGTACCAGGTGCTGTTCTCCTCCAGATGGACACGCAGGAATTTGGTGCTGTTGTCGATCACAAAGAAGTCGTCAATTTTCAGCGGAGAGAGTGGTGCCTCCGTGGCCTCCTGAAGTCGACAATCTCTTTTTTTCTCATAGACGTTCAGAGGTTGTTGTCTCTGCACTTCCTCTCTGTTTGCTGACTCGTGGTGCTTGCTGATGAGACCCACCATGGTCTGGTCATCAGCAAACTTGATGTGTTTCAATCTGTGTCACTACACAGTCCTGAGTCAGCAGGTGATCAGGCCAGACAGGCTGTGTGGGCGGCTGATAGTATTGAATCCTGAACTGAAATCTATGTACAGCATTCGAACGTAGGTTTCCAAGTGTGAGAGGGCCAGATGGAGTGTGCTGGAGATGGCGTCATTCGTTGAAACGGTTGGGGTCATACGCAAACTGAAGTGGGTCCAGTGAGGTCAGCAGTAGGGTCTTGATGTCTCTCGTGATGAGCCACTCGAAGCACTTCATGATGATGGGACATTGAAGGACGTCCTGGAGGAACATTGTTTAATTTCACTGTGTACCATGTGACAATAAAAGCCTAATTGACTTGACTTCTTCGGCACAGTGATGATCATAGTGGGCTTGAATCACATGGAAACAACGACGCTGCTCACAGAGAGATGTTGAGGTGTGGTTGATGACATGTGCCAGCTGTTAGACTGTTCTCTGAGCACTTTGGGATATTGTCTTGTTCTGCAGCTTTACATGGGTTGACTCAGCATAGAGTTTTCCTCACATGAGCCGTGGTGTGACACAGCGCCTGGTCATTAGGAGCCGGGTTGGTCTTCCTCGCCGCCACGTCATTCTGCAACAAGCTGTTCAGCAGCTCTGGAAGGGATCTGTCATTTTCAGAGGCAGGTAATGATGTCCTGTAGTTGGTAATGGCTCGAATGCCCTGCCACATGCGCTGTGTGTCACTGCTGTCCCTGCCACCCCAGAGTTGTGGATTCTCTGGGCCAACTTGGTTCTTGCTGTTCTTAGACCCACCTTGTCTCCTGCTCTGAAGAATTTGTCTGGGATTTTCAGAAGTCCATGCGGCTCTGTAGGGTTTCTGGGTGGGTCGGGAGACGATTGTCTCGGAGACAATGAAATCATCTGTGCACTTGTTGATGTGACCCACGAGTGTTCCTCGCCTGATCGTGCATGATGGGTACCCATCATAAGACCCACTGTTCTGGGTCAGGCTCTGCGCCTTGGGATCTTGCTCTTGGAACATGGGTAGATCGTAGACAAATTGGCTGCAGGGAGTAGATTGATCATGTAATCCTAGGATCTTTGTGGGCATAGGCGCAGTTTTTGGCCATACCCTCGTGAGAAAGCCCCCTATAAGTCCCCTTGTTTGGGCTCAAATCCTATGACTCTATCTGCTCGACAAGATTGCACGAGTAACCCACACATTTCCATGAATGTACTGCGGCCTACCATGGATCACTCACTACCTGTTTAAGACAAACTTTCGGGCTTCTCCGCATGCTCTTCATTCCTGTGCTAAAACGCTGGCTCCTAACAAATGTTGCAGAAGACAGCAGTAATAAGATGAGCCAGCCAGTTTCAGAAATACCTACTGTAGGCTAGCATGGTAAATATAGGACAGCTATCCTTTCTGACTAGATGTGATAGGGCTAGTCACAGGTTTCTGTTCTCTATCAACCAACCAGTGTTTACAATTAATGATTCAGAGTGCATTGGGCTTCTGTCTCTGCTCAGCAATTCCTGAAGAAGTCCTTGTAATTTTCTTTTCTTCTGCATATGTTAAAATTCAGTTGGTCATCCACTCTGATTTGCGTTCACTTTCAGATGATATCTCTAGATATAGCAACCGTCAGACAGGCATTGCCCCAGGAAGGGTTTCAGGAGAAGTCCTTTTAGGGATCTAGGTGCCTAATACCGTTTTCCCATTTTCATCCCGCATCTCCAGGTTATAGGATGAGGCAGCACACGTAATGTGATTAATTTTTAAACTGTCAAATCAGTAGTACCCAATGGTACTTTTTCAACGCCGGCATGTTACGCTTACAGCTAATTCCTCATTCTTTCAGAATTTTCTTTATCATGTTTTATAATAGTTCTTAATGTGATTAAGAACTTGCACACGACTTGTGTGATGTTGAATGACCTTCCGAAATGCGTAGTTTGCCCATCAACAGCAAAGAAATTAAAGGAGAAATCATTTAGGACATAAATTGTTTCATTTGAGCAGTCGAAACATATTGACTTATGATCAATATTAATTATATTGGATATTGACGTTTATATTTTTCAAATTTATACAGCATATATTTTTTTATTATATTCTTCTTTCATCTTTTATATACTTTAATTGAATATGTTCTTAGTCATAATCTATTTTTTATTATAGACTTATTTCATATTCTTCATTGAATACTCAATTTGCTTATTGAAATGCATCCACTACGTAAGAGTGAATTGAGATTATGTTAAAAGAATAATCGATGCATTAAAGAATGTTCTTTCCTTAAATATTCTTTTTCACTTTTTTGAAAATTAGAGGGCATGTCAAAACAAATTGTATGGTGAAATAAACTACCACATTTATTCCCACCATTTATACTAAAAATGTCATCAATGTGCTTGATTTGCTAGAACTTGAGCATATAAGATGCTGCAAGAATTCCGTTTTCTTCAGGATAGCACATTTCACACTCGGGGAAAT
>QNUK01002015.1:10000-20000 GCA_013621035.1 Clarias magur
TGTTCACCATCTTCCTCTGAACTTCTCTGATTAATGTCTCTGGGGGTTCAAAGATAGTAAGACTGTGTCAGAGCATGGAGGCGATGAGATTCCTGATGACCAGTGCTCTCCCCCTGTAGGACAGCTGAGGCAGGACCCAGGTCTACTGAGACAACCTCGCACACACTTTCTCCACCACACCCTCCCAGTTTTTGTTTTGGAAATCTTTTGCTCTTAAAAACACCCCAAGATACTTGAGGCCGACTTCAGCCCATTGGTGGCAAGATTGGAGGTTCTTTTTCTCGCCACTTCCCCTTTAAGAAACTCTCACATTTTTCCCAGTTCACCCGTGCCAAGGAGGCTCTGACGTACATGACCAGGTTTCTAGCCAGAGCTTGAACATCATCTTGATTTTTCATAAAGATGGTCACATCTTCGGCATATGCTGACAGCACAAGTCTCTCCTGAGACCCTCTGACAAGAAAAGCCAGTAGCTCAGCTCTTAACTTACACAGCAAGAGTTGTATAGCGAGACTGTAGAGTTGTCCAGGCAGAGGGCACCCTGTCTAATTCCAGTTTCATTTGAACAGGGCAGTTAAGACCACCTCCAGTTTGAAGTGTAAAAGCAGCAGCAGAATATAAAAGTTTTAACCACGATAAAAAAATTGTTTCCTATATGAAAGGATTCGAGTGTCTGAAAGAAGTTTTCAAGGTCAACGCTGTCAAAAGCTTTTTCTTGGTCTATTGATAAAAGACCTAGTTCATGTGATTTTGTTTTGAATAAATCAGTTAAGAGAAACAGATTGTCCATTATTGTGCGGTGAGGTATGCAGTAGGTCAGGCTTCAGTTTTTTGGGATCAGTGATAAAACCGGCCTTGTGCAGCTCACCGGAAGCTTCCAGCTGTTAACAGAACACTGAGATACTTCGTAGAGATCAGCTGCTATGAGTTTCCAGAAGTGTTTATGAAATTCAGTTGGCAGTCCATCTATTCCCGGTGATCGTCCCGTTGCGAGCTGTTGTACGGCTCGAGCTCCGCGTCCAGCGCGGTACTTTGCAGTTTTGGAAGGTCACAGGGCTCTGCACTGTAGAGCGGAGTGTAGCAGTCTGTGGCCCCTCCTCATCTCGCCTGGTCCTGTTGTTAAAGTTCCGTCTGCTCGTGTCAGATACTCCATCCGATTCTGAGGTTTTGTAGTTCTGGACAGACTGAAGAAGAAAAGCACTGGGAGCGTCCATGTCCCTGATACAGGAGATGTGATCAGGAGGACCAGGAGACAGCCCACTCTCACGTGATTCTTCCTGAACATTTTACTTTCTGTTTCCAGGAGTTTTTCTCACCACCCACCAAGAAACTAAACTGCTAAATGTCCCTCGAGCACCTCAGCAGATGTTGGGTGTGGTTCCTCCGCACTTGGTCCAGTTCCAGTCCCCTCCCGTTACTATTGTGGATTTATCTCTGTTTTTATTCTGTTAATTCGCTTTTTTTTATTCTTCTCTCGCTGCCTTTATTTGGAGCGTACACAAACTTTTTATTTTTATTTCTGCTTTTAGCATTAAAAACCGACCTTTCATTATTTTCACGATTACTTCAACCTTGCTTATGCCCACTGCTTTATTCAAAAGTATTGCCACCCCAGTGTATAGATTAATAGATTTAATAGATTGAATCCACCGTTAATAGATTTCTGAGTAGCTTCAGAAAAAAAGTTCAAAAGTACTAGAAAGTTACATTGAAAATGCTCATTTGCCCTCATACATGTACCTCCTCCCAGCATGCACCAGAGAGAGAGAGAGAGAGAGAGAGAGAGAGAGAGAAGAGGAGAACGAGACTGTAATGAAGAGGTGAAGGAGGGGATGAGGGATGGTGATAAAAGGAGAGAAGGATAAAACGAGAAATATGATGAGAGGATCATGAACTTGCACACACACACACACACACACACACACACACACACACACACACACACACTTTGATACCAACCATGTTGTTGTGTGAATGCAGGAGTATGTGACAGCGCTCTCTCTCTCTCTCTCTCTCTCTCTCTCTCTCTGAAGTTGTTCCAGGGTTGCAGCCCCTCTTGGGGTTTTATACAAATTTGCATCTTATTTACATATCACATTCATATGCTAATGAGGATGAAATCTGCATCACTTTGAAATCAGACTGAGACCCAGATCACGGAGACCATCACACACCTCTTGCGCCATATGCACTGTGTAGGGCCCTTAACCGTGTCCCGAAACACCATCGCCAGTCCGCTGTGGGCGTGTCCCAAACCACACCCCCTGTATATATCATCACTATATAGAGTACACACACACACACACCCACACACACACACACACACACACACACACAGGAGGTGGAGGTGCCACAGCAGGCAGGTGATAGTGACCTTTATATGGTGAATATAGTGTGTGGATTGAGACACTAAGAGAGTAGGAGTGTATGGAGAAGGGAATTAGGACACAGCCCACACTGTAATGTGTTTAAATTGGAGATGCGCTCTCTTTTTCTCTCTCACCAACACACACACACACACATTTCTCATGTCTGTGTAGCATCAATCACTGTGCTGCCTCCTTCGTCACTCTCTTTTATCAACCTACACACACACACACACACACACACACACACACACACACACACACAAAACCTACGCTCGCCTGCATTTTTCTCCTCACCTCCACACACTACAATTTCACGCCCGCGAGCTGCTCCTCTTTCAACAGACTGCACAGGACACACTCGTCTCTCGTCTCTCCTCTCTTCTTCTGTCCATCCTCTCTTTGATGGCTGTCATAAAACCGAGAGACAGAGAGCAAGAAAAATGACAGAAACAAGAGGACAGAGAAATGATGTATGCACCCAGATATGGCCAGAGAGAGAGAGAGAGAGAGAGACGGAAAGAAAGACAAAATGAAAGAAAGAGCTGAGAATAAAGGAGAGACATGGAGTTCTCTCTCTCTCTCTCTCTCTCTCTCTTAATAATAATAATCCTAATAATAAATCATGGTTTTCCTGACTCTAATCACACATTCACTACAGCTCAGACAGAGAGACAGAGTGTCAGTAGTGGAGGGTCTGTTCAGTATCAGTAGAAGGTTTAACTCTGCTCTTATGTAGACGTGTATTAAAGGCAGCTGTTAATCAGCAGTGAGTCCTGGTGATCAGGGCTGATGTCATTCGAACCCAAATTCTAATTTTATTTGTCACGTACACAACCCTACAGTACGACATGCAGTGAAACACTTACACGACTGTCTGTAACCTAAAAGAAGGAAAGATGAAATGGATTAAGAAGGTAAGAAGACACGAATTGCAGGAGAAAAAGAATGTAGGATATAAAATCTACAAAGACAGAGTATACAGTTAAAATCTAAAATAGAAATATATCAAATGTATCATGTAAAAAGTATTGAAAGTTTATCAGAGGGAAGGCTGTGGAGCAGCAGGGGTGTTGTCCATGTCTGAAAGTGCACACAGTGGAACCTTGGATTACGAGCATAATTCGTTCCGGAAGCGGGCTCGTATTCCAAAACACTCGTAAACCAAATCTTCACATAAGAAATAATGGAAAATCGAATAATTCGTTCCACAGCCCAAAAAAATAAATACAAAAAAAGAATTAATACAATATATAAAGTAAAAATAAAACAAATTAACCTGCACTTTATCTTTAAAAAAACTTAAAATAAATCCCAACAGATAAATGTTTCCGTTTGTCCGCGCAGGCACCGTGTATTTGTGTGTGTGTGTGTGTGTGTTCGTGTGTGTGTGTGTGTGTGTGTCGGTTTGTGTGTGCCGTGTGTCAAAAAACTTGGCACTTGTAAACCAAGACATGCTCGTTTTTCAAGTCAAAATTTTTTAAAAATCTTTGCTCGTCTTGCGGAACATTTGTAAACCGAGTTACTCGCAATCCGAGTTTCCACCGTAGTTAGTTTTCATTTATGTGTTAATAAGACGAGCAAAGTGCAACATAGGTGTCATTTGCAGATGTGGAAGCGTGTAGCGTGGCGTGGTGTGGCATGGCGTGGCGTGTGTGTGTGTGTGTGTGTGTGTGTGAAGGAAACATAGCAAGTCTAATCAGTTGAGTACTGTGTGGTGTATTGATTAAGAGACCGTATCACCTGCGGGAAGAAGCTCCTCCTCAGTCTCTCTGTGTTGGCCTTCAGGGAGCTGAATCACTTTCCTGACCTCAACAGAGAGAACTCGTCCATTGCTGGGGTGGCTGACGTCCTTCACCGCTCTCTGTAGATCGAGTGCAGGTCAGGGAGCTCGGTGTAGATGATGCGCTCAGCTGATCTCACCACCCTCTGAAGAGTTCATCTGTCCTGCATGGTACTGTTCCTGAACCAGGTCGTCTGTGGTGCAGGAGTAGAAGTTCCTAAGCACCTTAGAGGGCAGTCTAAAGTCTCTCAGGCATCTGAGGTGGTAGAGACGCTGCCGGGCCTTTTTCACCACGGTGTTGATGTGACAGGACCATGACAGGTTCTGCGTGATGTGGACACCGAGGTATCTGAAGCTGTCCACTCTCTCCACTGGGCTCTCGTTGATGACGGGGGTCTGGTAGTTCCTCTCCTGCTTAGTGCTGAAGTCCACTATCAGCTCCTTTGTCTTGCTGACGTTTAGAAGGAGGTTGTTCCTCTGGCACCAATTCTGCAGATTCCTAATCTCCTTCAGGTAGGCCGTCTCATCGTTGTCAAGCAAACTTGATGATGGGGGTGGAGTTGGTAGAGGTTACGCAGTCGTGCGTGTACAGTGAGTACAGCAGGGGGCTCAGAACACAACCCTGGGGGTCTCCAGCACTGAGAGCGATGGAGGCTGAGACGTGGTAATCAGGGTGATTAATGGTGATCAGGGGTGATCAGAAAAATGTGAACGTGCCAAAGCAAAGGAAGAGACAGACAGACAGACAGACAGACAGACAGACAGGTGGTTGTTAGTGGGTGCTGTAGAGACGTTTGAGAGGCTGTGTGCGTCAGTAAACAGGACATGTAGAGAAATAAATAAATAAGTAAATAAATAAATAAATAAATAAGGGCAGGGTGCGGGAGACTGTGTGGATTTTTAATGCCATGTTTGAAAGCCAGAACCAAACAAACATCATGTCTCCAATGCAGAGAGGGACACACTGCTGAATTATCTATCACCTCTGTGTGTGTGTGTGTGTGTGTGTGTGTGTGTGTGTGTGTGTGTGTGTGTGTGTGTGTGTGTCAGTCACAGGTCTTCTGTTTTCTAGTTCAGAAAAATACCCAGAACCGAGCTGAGCTCTCTCTCTCTCTCTCTCTCTCTCTCTCTCTTTTGTACAACAGTTCACAAATGAATAATAATGTGATAAAGGTGTAAGACGGGTGCTGAGGTGTGAGATGTGCAGTAACCAGGATGCAGGACGCACTGTACGGCTCCACACAAGGGTGCCAACACTTTTGTCCTCAAGTCCCAATACAGACAACTGATCAGATCTTTAGAGAGGGCGGAGCTCTGTTATGTTCTACCCTATGTATGCAAATGTAGTGAGTAGGAGGATATTACTAATGTAAATTCATTTCACCATCACACACACACACACACACACACACACACACACACACACACACACACACACCGCATATGTACATCTGTGTCTGGTTAAATTCTGTAGGCATAATGACATTTATATACGCTGTTACAGAAGGACAGCTTAACTCTACTGTGTGTGTGTGTGTGTGTGTGTGTGTGTGTGTGTGTGTGTGTGTGTGTGGAGAGAGAAATGCTGAAGTCAGCGTTTCTCTTCTGTCTGTCTGTTGCAGTTTGTTTTTCTTCATGCTGAGCCATTTACGCTCATGAAATACAGCCAGCGTCACGGATATTGAACGCACACACACACACACACACACACACACACACACACACACACACACACACACACACACACACAGAATATTTAGCTTTAATAAAAATGCCCAGCACTACTGCTTCTGCCAGCGCGCTCTGTGGAACGCTGTGTCTGTCCTCACTGCTGTGTTCTATCCGGTTCTACAGAGAACCCCTCACAGAGGAACCTTGAAAGAACCCTGAGTGACATTTCTGCTCCTGCTGGATGATGTGATCCATATGTACACTCTGTCCCATGTCCTAGAACCTGTGATGATTTGAGGTCTACTAGCTGGGGTTCTCCACAGGCAGCTACCTCAGGAACCTCAGGCTGGGCTCTTCACTTAAAGAACAAGAAGAGATGACATTGTGCTACAACACACACACACACACAAAGGAGTGACCCTCATATGTAAATCATAATCTGTGAAATTTAAATGAGTATCCTATATTTAAATATGTAAATCAGCAGCTCTGCTGTGCAAATCCTTACTGGTGATATGTATATTAGTGTCTGATTTAAATATTTAAATGAGGAGGTCAGAGCTTCTTCATGGCTGGAGACGTTGTCATGGTGAAGAGGTTTGTGTATTTCCTGATCAGTGCCTCGGATCTGAGAGAGAGAGAGAGATTAGTCAAACAATCATCCTAAATTAGAGGAAGTGCACCTGTGTTCCAGATTAGGGTTACTGGAACACGCCCCCGGAGCCACGCCTAGGCGGGGGGGGGGGGTGCATGTAAGGTGTAAGGGGGTTCAGGGTTCTGGTGACCAAGATATTGAGATAGTACACCACTCAGAAATACGCAGTCATGGAGATTCAACCCGACTTCTGGAAAAGTTGGGATGTTTTTTAAATTAGAAAAAAAAAAAAAAAAAAAAAGACTTTCAAATCACATGATCCAATATTTTATTCAAACTAAAACAGAGAGAACATAAGAAATGTTTAAACTGAGAAATGTAACACTTTTATCCACTAAATGAGCTCTTGTCCAATCTGATGCCTGCTCCAGCTCTCCAACACGTTGGCACAGGGGCAACAAAGGGCTGAAACAAAGCGAGAAATTTTGAAAAGATTCAGCTGGTAGAACATCTAGCATCAGGTCTGTCACATGATTAGCTATAAAAGGGACGTCTTAGAGAGGCCGAGTCTCTCAGAAGTAAAGATGGACCAAGCCTGTCCAATCTGTGAAAGAGAACATAAAGAGATTGTGGAATGCTTTAAAAGCAACGCTCCTCGACATCACATTGCAAAGCGCTTTGCAAATCTCATCATCATCTACGGAGCGTCACATCAGCAAAAGATTCAGAGAAACTGGAGACATCTCTCTGCGTAAGGGACAAGGCCGAAGACCTGTGTTGGATGCCTGTGGTCCTCAGGCCCTCAGACGACACTGCATCACACATCGGCATGGTTGTGTCATTGGCATTATTAAATGGGCCCAGGAATACTTCCAGAAACCACGGTGGGTAAAGACAACCTGCGCGCCATCTACAGACAGACAGACTTTATTGATCCCATGAGGGAAGTTACTGAATGGCATTTCTAGATGCCAACTAAGGCTGTATCATGCAAAAATAAAGCCACGTGTGAACATGGTCCAGAAGCGGCGTCATGTGCTGTGGGCCGAGGCTCATTTCAGATGGACTGGATCATTTAAAGTGCAAAAGTGTTTTATGGTCAGACGAGTACAAATTGGACATTCCTGGTGTGTAGGTGCATAAGTACAGTAGATAAACAATATGAATGCTGAGAGGTGGATAAAAGTTTTAGATGTCTATTTTAGGGAAGGCCTTGTGTATTTTAGCAGGACAATACAAAACCACAGAGTCCGGGGGCTGAACTGACCTGCAGTCCAGATCTTTCACCTATAGAGAACATTCAGCGCATCGTTAAATGAAACATACAGTGTTACAGTTGATGTGCTGTTCGTGATGGAGAAGCAGGAGATGAGGTTGTGGCTGAAGCTTTGACTTCTACATCTACATCCTGATCCTCAGCTCTGGTCACAGTGAGTAGTGACTGAACTGATAAGATGGGGGTCTTCTTCATGCCGACTGGTTTCATTTTCTGTTATAGAGCTCAACAGTGTAGGAGAAACTCTCAGGTCCAGGGATGCCACTTGAGGTGACAGTTTCCAAGGCGGGTCCCATCCTGATGGACCAAGGGCAGAACCAGGTCCTGCTGGAGCGAGCGGGATTAATGAGATTAGATCAGATTAGGTCATGTAGGGGATCGAGAAGACTGGACTGACGTTCTCGTCTTGCCGCACAAATACACCAGGAATAGTGCTTTGATATTTGATATGTAAAGTGAGTAAACGCGTATGTAAATCGCTGCTTCTAATCTATAAATATTTAAATGAGTAACTTGTATATGTAAACATATCCGTGTAAATCAGCCGCTCGGATTTCAACCACGGACACTAAACATTCGAATAAATAATTCTGCAGTTTAAGTGGGTAACTTCGATATCACTCGCTATATTTAAATATGTAAATGTGTAACTGTGATATTTGAATATGTAAATGAGCGACTCTGGTGTTCCTGCACTTCTGCTGTCATCTCTGAATGTGAACAGCAATCAGCGTGTAATTACACACACACACACACACACACACACACACACACTCCAGTATCATCTCCCCTGTGTGTGTGTTTGTGTAAGAGAGAGAGAGAGAGACAATTTGGAGGGACGATTTGGAGGACAAAGAAGGAAGAGGAAAAGGAAAGAAAGGTGGAAGCAGTACAGAGAGAGAGAGAGAGATGAACTCATGGTGGCAGAGTAATGAATATCGACTGAGAGACCAAAAAGGAAATATTTGTTTCGATATATTGTCGTGTTCCGATCCACAATCTTCTAGACTACCTGTATCGTTCGAGAAGACAGCGCTGGTGCTGGAACAGGACACGGATGGGTACTGATGGCGATCAACTAGGGAGCGCTTCGGCTTGACGCCTAGTGAGAACACACTCGTAATGGACATCAGCTCTCTAAAAAAAAAAGAATGAACCTAGTGTTCACGTGGTTCTGTAAATGAAAGCTCGGTTTGGGACACAGCCGGTCAGGTGATTGAGAAGCTCAGGAGTCGGAGACGTATGTGTGCAGCGAGTGACCGGAAGAGCTTTCTCTCTTTTAAAGAACAGAGTGACACTAGCGGGAAAGGAGCGATGCCGCACAGCCACCGTTAACGGAAACGTGCGCGGGTGTCCGAGGTGCTGTTATGGAGAACACGTTCGGACCAGGACGCGGTGACCTGGGCGTGTCCCGAGCAGCAGGCGGTGCTCTGTAGAGGCCGTGAAGTGATGTAATTTCGTCAGAGCTGCAGCGCTGCTGTTGCTGTTAGCGGGTTCCTCTGGGCTTGGCAGCAGAATTACACACTTGATCCTGTTCATTATGTGCCGCTCCCCTTAGCGCTGAGCGCCCGAGTGTCTCAGCCAAGTTTAACTCCACTAAAGCGGCTTAACGCTGCCAAATCCACACAATCCCACACTTTAACAGCGTTTCCAGCTCCTGACGTCTCGGAGATTGGGGAGAGGTGGAGCGATCTGGGGAATATCTGAGGGGAGCGTGTTCAGGAGCGGCGCGCGGAGCTCGGTGTGGAAGCTGTTCAGAGACTGTGTAGTGTAGCGGATCAGCACGCCGGAGACTGTGACACCAGGAGCTGCAGAGAGAAGAGCTCAACCGTATCAAACACGAAGACAAAAAAACTGCAAGACGATCAGGGTCCTAACGGCTTCGCCACATAACACCTGCTGGTGCACATGTCCATGTGGCTCTGTTTGTCTTCACAAGCTGGACACGATTTTGGAAGCGAGATCATTTTTTCTTCCAGGGTCTTGGAGATGATCCACGCAACGTTTAGTCAGAATTAGAAACACAGTCTGCAAAGCTGGAAACATTAGACGGCTATCTTGATTCCTCCTGCACTCGTCCTGCAGCATGGAGGGTCACCTGACAGGGGCGTACTAACTATAAACCACAGATCTTTGGTACTAAAAATCAAATGAGGTTGGATGTGATCACAAGGTCAGTAACTCACGGGTCGTGAGATAGCATCAAGCTTTACTGTATAAGAAAGCAGTCTAACTAATACAAGTCGCTCTTGTGCGACTCAGTGTTTAGTTGCAGCGCCCCCTAGTGGACTGGTGGCCCAGTGGTAGGT
>QNUK01002016.1:0-21069 GCA_013621035.1 Clarias magur
GAGACGGGGCTGGGCTGGAGGCACAGAGACGGGGCTGGGCTGGAGGCACAGAGACGGGGCTGGGCTGGAGGCACAGAGACGGGGCTGGGCTGGAGGCACAGAGACGGGGCTGGGCTGGAGGCACAGAGACGGGGCTGGGCTGGAGGCACAGAGACGGGGCTGGGCTGGAGGCACAGAGACGGGGCTGGGCTGGAGGCACAGAGACGGGGCTGGGCTGGAGGCACAGAGACGGGGCTGGGCTGGAGGCACAGAGACGGGGCTGGGCTGGAGGCACAGAGACGGGGCTGGGCTGGAGGCACAGAGACGGGGCTGGGCTGGAGGCACAGAGACGGGGCTGGGCTGGCGGCACAGAGACGGGGCTGGGCTGGAGGCACAGAGACGGGGCTGGGCTGGAGGCACAGAGACGGGGCTGGGCTGGAGGCACAGAGACGGGGCTGGGCTGGAGGCACAGAGACGGGGCTGGGCTGGAGGCACAGAGACGGGGCTGGGCTGGAGGCACAGGGGCTGGAGGCACAGGGGCTGGAGGCACAGAGACGGGGCTGGGCTGGAGGCACAGAGACGGGGCTGGGCTGGAGGCACAGAGACGGGGCTGGGCTGGAGGCACAGGGGCTGGGCTGGAGGCACAGGGGCTGGGCTGGAGGCACAGGGGCTGGAGGCACAGGGGCTGGAGGCACAGGGGCTGGAGGCACAGAGACAGGGGCTGGAGGCACAGAGACAGGGGCTGGAGGCACAGAGACAGGGGCTGGAGGCACAGAGACAGGGCTGGAGGCACAGAGACAGGGCTGGAGGCACAGAGACAGGGCTGGAGGCACAGAGACAGGGCTAGACAGGAGACAGGGCTAGGGGCACAAAGACTGGCAGGAGCTAGACTAGCTGGGTTAGTGAGGTTAGTACGCTACATGTTGTACAGGGGACACTGGAGGCTGACCTAACCGGGTTAGTGGCTAATAGTGTTAGTACTGACCTAGGGGACCGGAAGACAAAAGGCAGGGCACACATGAGGCTATACCAAACTAGCGGCTAACCTACTAGTGACCAGAACCACTAGCAGTCACTCCCACTAGAGATTAGCCTACTGGAGGCTAACCCTACTAGGGGCTAACCCTACTAGCCGTCAAGGCCTACTAGCGGCTAACCCTGCTAATGGCTAAACACTCATGTGGCTACACATACAAGGGAAAAGACCAGAAGGCAAAACAGTACTTACACAGGACACAGGAGGAGACACAGCCTAACTACACAGTGAACAAAGCAGCTCCATGAATCCACAGACACAAGGAACATCAAGGAAACAAAACTAGAGCCCTCTGAAAACAAAAGGTTACAAAACATAAACCAAATATAAACTCAAAGTAACAAAAAGGAATGCCCACATGATGGTAGTCCAAACAGACAAACAAACAATCAGACACAAACAATCAGACACAAACAATGCTCGACCCAGTTTCCCAGAACAAACTGCTATTTATAGAAAGTTTTAATGAGCCACCTCAGTTCAGGTGAGCCTCATCACCTGACTGAGGTGCCTTCTGGGAAACTGAGTCAACCAACAGGAACTACACAAAGACAGACAGACATGAACAGTGACCTCTAGTGGAGGTTCCTAACAATTGCATCATTCAATAAAACAGCTAAACTTACTGCAACATGCCGCTTCTGGTTAAAGTCCTGTTTTTATATACTGACATGTGTGTATTGGCAGGTATAGAAGACACTATATATTTTTTTGCAAGCAAAACATGCTTAGTACATGATGCCAGGGATACCATCTAACTACATGTGGTTATTGTTATTGCGGCTGATTGGTCAAACGGAGTCATGTGATTTTTGTTGCTGCATTTGATTGGTGAAACAGTCATGAGATAAATCTACTGACTGCATGTGTAGAATAAATGGTTAGAAAAGTAACGAGTCATGTTTAGCCAAATGTAATCATAGTATTCTCCTTCACATTTTGGAAAATGTAGCAGGAATTAAGGGAACAGCCCTCTCCTGGCTCAGATTCTTTATGACTGATTGTTATCAGTTTGAAGATTTAAATGGTGACCATTCTGCATGTTGTCAGTTGGAGTTCGGAATTCGGAAGCATGGTATTAGTTGTCATTGTTATGCTAATGACACACAGTTATTTATGGACTGCTTTTAATACAAAAACATTTACACCTCAAGCATTTTGGATAAGTGTTTTTTTTTTTTTTTATCTAAGTCTTTAATCAGAAGCACAGGTGAACAACACATTTTAAAACTTTTTTTAAACTATTTTCTTTAATATTAAGATAATTCTTTTTAGTTTTTGCATTAACAAGTCCAAATTATTATTGAGATGGAGTTTTAACATTCTCAAACACCAACCTGAAATATGAACAGCAACATTGATTCTAAGGACTACAGCTATGATTAAAAATAAAAAAGCCTAATGCTAATCATCAAGATAGTCCTAACAAGAACAGTAGATACATATATACAAACTACAGCAATATCAACATCAACAAAACAGTGCAAAGCCTTTATTTTGTCACATATACATTGTCACATATACACTGTGAAATTCCTTCCTCACATATCCCAGTGTAACTGGGGTCAGAGCACAGGATCAGCCATGGTACAGCGCCCCTGGAGCAGTTAGGGTTAAGAGCCTTGCTCAAGGGCCCAACAATGGCAACCTAGCTGACCTGGGAATCGAACCGCCGATCTTCCGATCAGTAACTCAGTGCCTTAGCCCGCTGAGCCACCATTACTTTAACAAATTACAGTAACAATAAACCAAAGATCTGTAGAGACAACAGCTACAGGACGGAACTCAAAGACAGATTACAAATAGACTGTCTAATCAGACAAGACAAGGTGAGGGTGAATACAAAGAAGGACATGTGTTTGTACAAAGAATCAAAGACAAAGACAAAAGTATGGCATTAAAGCAATGTCATCATTTTTTTATGCTCTCCAAAATCCACTGCATCCTCTTTTTATTCAGGTACTCTTCTCACTCGCTGCATTCTCAATTCTCTCGCCATCAGTTTGAGCTTTTAAAGAAAATACTGTAATAGTGTCATTTTAATTCAGGTTCATAAAAAAAAAAAAAAAAAGAAAAAATGTTTATACCAGAAAAACTGCCAAAATGCATTTTTTTCTTATCCTAAACACGATGAGGAGAAGTGTTATAAAATAAATAAATAAATAAATAAATAAAAATAACCCATCATGAATTCTATCATCTTTTAGCAGCTTGCTTAAATAAACAAAACTCATTGCTCTTCCACACTCTCTGGCCAGAAATGTTTATTTATTATTATTATTATTATTATTATATATTATTATTATTATTTTTATTTATTTATTTATTTATTTTTATTTATTATTATTATTATTATTATTATTATTATTATTATTATTATTATTATTATTATTATTTATTTATTTATTTATTTTTTATTCCATATTATACTTAGATGTTAAAAGTAAGTGGACTTTTTAAAACATTAAAACTTTTCTTTCTTTTTTTTCATTTTTGATTTTTGTAATATAAAGTAAAATGCTGTTTTCTTACAGATTGATGAATAGTTATAATTCATTATGTCATATGTACAGACTCTCACCTCGAGCTCTGTAGCATTTGAGCAGCAAAACGATGGTCACCAGCAGATACGGAATGGCCGCCACTACACTACTGATCAGCATGGCCACTGAAGACTGAGCTTCTACACCTGATGGAAATCACATACAATGAAATAATTAAAATAATTATTTTTTTTAGGATAAAATGTTTTAGCTCAAACTGCAGAACCAGCCAATGCAAAAACACAAAGTTTCATAAACTAAAGCACTATACACTGTAATCAGTTCTAAAGCAACTGCTACGATTTGTCCCATGTCACTTGTTGATTTAACATTGTAAAAGAATGTAAAACAAATAAAACTACTCAAAATCAAATTTTGCATGTCACAAATATTCAGTGACGAATATAGCAACTGACTTGTGCCCTTTAGTGTTCCAGCCGTGGGCTTGTTCATCTGGCCCATAAAAAGTCACGCTTTGAAAAAAAACTGACTTCAGATAATTCTTGGCTCAATCATCATAACTTGGTCATTGGTCATTTTTTTACCCTTTTTTTTTAGCTTGGGCATGTATCTGAGCACTGCTTTTCTAAAATATAGTGGCACTAGAGGATAATGGGTTCCTGTTAGCTTGATGTGTGATTTTTCTTAAGTCTTTTGAAGTTAATTTGTATTTTTCCCACATGTTTTTGCAATGAAAACAAACTGCTTGCATCCCTCTGGAAATATATATCTTTTTTTTTTTCTTTTCTGTCTGCCCCACAACTCCGTTCTGTCAGTGAGCGTATAGGGTGCTCCAGAGTGGAGTGGACCACCTGAAACTTGCACTAAAGGCTTTTGCAACTTAAATTAAATGTTTAATTAAACTGTCGGACTATGTGAAAAAAAAAAAAAATCCTATACCAGTTCATAGAGTCATTTGACTGCATTAAACATTCGCGAGGGTAAACCAAATATTAGCACAACTATAATTCTCCACATTTAAATTATGTGTAATTTTTAAAAATATTTTATTTACGCATCTTTTATTCAACACTCCGACAGAAAAGCGTTTTTAGAATTTCCTCACCAGTGACCCATAGTGTCTGTAGATTGCTGTACTGTGTGTAAAACGCTGGATCTCCTCTCTTTCCTCGGCACATATAAACTCCTGTGTGCTCAATAGCAGCAGCACTGAGAGTGAAGGAGCCATCAGATCCTATACTGCTGTCTAAAAAGGATACAGCTTTAAAGCTGATATTTCCGTTATTGTCACTGTGGGGAACAGTTGTGTACCAGCTGAATGTCCAGCCTGTAGAGGAGTCTGTAACCTCACAGCTTAGGATCACTGAGTCTCCTTCAGTCAGCCAGCTCTGTGGAGATACACTCAGTACTGCCTGTGGTGTCTCTGTTACACAATAGAATAATTATAGTTATATAAAAAAAAGAAAAAAAAAAAAAACTATATATATTATACTTAAAACTAAATCTCTGCCTAACTGAGTTGAGTATTGACACCATAAAGAAGGCCAGGAATGAGTCAATAGGAAATTAAACAAATAAACTAATTTGTATTGATTGTATTAGGATACTTTATAAAATTGTTGAATTGAATTAGCTGCTATGGTCTCCTGGCACCTATTGAACCTGCTTCTATGATCAAAATTATTTTAAAGAATTCAAACAATCAACACACGCCGTCTTCTGTGCTACTGTTTGCTATGTACTATTACTCATACTGACACTTCAATACTATACTGTAAATTGCTAACTATTAAATGCAGTTGTCGCCTTCAGACTTACCTGATACAGTCAGTGTAACAGCATCACTGATCTCTGATCTCTGATAGTCACGTTTATGTCCTCTGCAGGTGTAGACACCACTGTCAGAATCTCTAACAGACCTGATACTGATCTCCTGCATTGTGCTGTCTGTGCGGACTCTGTCTTCTCCCGCTGAGTAAAGTCTTTTATTATTCTTATACCAGCTGTATGTCCACTCAGTGTCTCCTCCTCTCTTTATGGCACATCTGAGAGTAACTCTCTCTCCACTGTAGACATGTTTATTCGGTTTTGTGTATATCCTAGCTTTAGGACTCCCTAAAAAACAAATGAAGAAATACTCAAAGAAATAAACAAAATATATATTGTTAATAGCTACGCGTGAATGAGTTTATTTGTACTCTAAATATTAAAGGCAACAGGAGGAAGCGGAGATTTCTGCCCTAGGTTATGAAGCAGCCTTCTTATTAGTGTTCAGCAGTCAGACACCCATTTGCTTGGTTAAGCCTATTTTCCCCCTCATGTTAGGAAGCAGATCTGGAGTGTTTCATGAGCTTTGATCTCATGCTCACCCAGGATTATTGATGGTGCACTCATTGGACATTTTGTTTCAGAATTCTTTTATGTACATTGGTGTGAAAAAGTATTTGCCTCATTCATCTATTTCTTTTTTTTTATATGTTTTTGCATGTGTCAAACGTAACTAAATAAGATAATCAAGGTAATTGTAATAATTGGAATTATTTAAGTGTGACAAATATGCAAAAAAAAAAAATCAGGATGGAGGCAAATATTTTATCACAGCAATGTATTGTAAGGGATAACCCCTAGAGGGCGCCAAAGCGCCCTGAGTCTTGTTTATTTGTAGTTTATTTTGTTACTTCATTTCCCAGTGTGCAACTCGGTCAGGTGACACGGGTGCCCACCTGAACCGAGTTGGTCATTAGTTTCTTTATAAATAGCTTGTTTTAGTTCTTTTGAGTGTCTTGCAACTGTTAATTTAACATGATATCAGTCTGTAGGTTTTGTTCATGACTTCCGTTACCTTTATTCGTGTTTTGGTTTGTTTTATAATTAAAGTATATTTGTTTGTTTAATTCCTCTGTTTTCTTTAAATAAACATCATTCTCTTTAAAAAACATCGAGACCTCTGCATCTATGCCTCGTACACCAATTCGTGACATGTATAGGTTATTTTTTTATGCAATTCTATCTCTGACACAATTCTGAGCAGGGAAAAAAAATATATATATATATATATATATATTATTGACCCAATTGTTCGTTTCTCGTGTGTGTCATGACCAGACAACATGAGCCAAGTACTCATGTTGAACATTGAAGTTGAACAAGCTCCAAGCTCACTCTGGATGCGGCCACAGGTGGGAGTCTGTCTGGACGTCTGCTCGCTGAGTGGTTTACCTGGCTGGGATCAGGGGTCTTAATGCAGTCCTCTTTGCACACATTTCTTCATCACCACGGAGATGCAAAGGCGGGCTCTACACAGGCACTCGAGCAGTTTTTTGCCATGCTGTGCACATCGTGAAGATCAAAGGGGCGGCATTCCAGTCTCACCTTTAAAGTCTCTGGGGTGCATAACATCTCCCCGCTTACATGCCACCCAACTAAAACTCCAGCACATTACCCTTTGCATTGGTTCCGGACATCAGATTATACACCGCACTTTGGTTTTATAATTCGGACAAAGCCATTTAATCCATTAACGTTAATTATCATCAGTTGCCCCGACTTGAAGGCACCGCCCTTTCGTGCACCATGCAGAAGGCACCTATGTAGGGAGCCTACGGAGTGAGCGAGGAGCTATAACTGGTTGAAGTGCACACCTATCACTTTATATAATTTTATATATTTTAATTAGTACATATATATTTTAATTAGTATATGAGCACATTTTTTTTACAGTTGTATACTTACATTTACACACTATATGTTATATAAAAACAATCTGTTGAACACGTTAAGTTATAGTTTTATTTCATTTATTATTTAAATGATTTCTCACCTCTGACTGAGATCCAACTTTTGGGTGACTCTCCTCTCTCTGGGTCTTTACAGTGGTAGAAACCTTCATCTGACTTTGAGACCTCATGGATGATCATCTCTCCTCTAGTCTGTGTCTGGAGAACTGATCCATCTTTATAAAAATCAGCTCGGAGGTTTGTAGTGCGATCTAAACAGCGTAGAGTCAGAGGATGTTCCTCAGTTATCGGATGGACCGGACTCTCTAGAATCACATTACCAGCTACAACACAAAATATAACATACAGCAAAAAGGATTACAACACACATATTTAATAAAATGACACAGATTTAAAATAAGCATCATTAGTTTATGTTGTGCAATATTAATTACAGAACACAACATATAGGTAATAACTAATTAATACCAGTGGTAACCAACTTTTTTTTCTCTCTCTCTCTCTCTCCTTCTATAAAGCCCCAAATAACGCAAATAAAAAAAAAATGGGACTAGACCTTTCTTGGATGCTGCTTTGCACTAAATCATAATTACAATCACCTGTTGAAATCACATCATTATTTAACCTTTAATTTATCTGATTACTAGCGCTAACGTGCTCCTGTCCCAACCTTTTTTGGAATGTGTTGCAGGTCTGAATGAAAGGAAAGAATGTATATTTACAAATGAAATTAAGTTGACCAGACAAAACATTAAATATTTTGTGTTCATATTGTCTGCAATGAAATACAAGTCAAAGTAAATTTAGAAATCTCTAAAGCATGCACTGTGCACTTCTTAAATCGCTGGATTATCGTGTGTATTTTTTTATTCCTTGATTCTCTCGCGTTTTGTTTCTATGCTTTAACATTGCCAAGTTTGTTTGTTTCCTCGTTTTTCAATTCTGATGTAACACTTCCTCTTTTGACTACGGCTCTCGTTTTACGATTTGGCTTAGATGTTACGCTGACTGATCTCCCAGTATTTGACCCTCATTTCTCCATTCCGTCCGCGCTCTTGTTTAAAGTTTCTGTCATTCATCCTTGCCTGGATTCACCTCGTTCCGCTTGTGACACTTTCCACTTTTAAAGACCTTAGTCTGAAAGTCATAGTTCTTTATGTTTACCACCAAAACTGAATGAAAGCTGCAAAGATTAGACTGTCATGATTTCCACTTCCTAGTCGGTAGCCTTGTTGTTTGGGGCACTTCCTGTAATGGTCATTTTGTCTAAGCTTTACTATAAATGGGAGCTTTGCAGCATATGTTCTAAAATGCAGTTTCTTGAGTTATTCTGTGCTTCCTCCCTTATCAATGAAACCCTTGGTCTGTTCTGATTTTGGCTGCCAGGTTCCTGACAAACCTGACATTGAGATCCCTGTGTGTGTATGATCCCGTCGCTGAACAGCATTTCCATTGTTCTTGCATAAACTTTTTGTTAAAAACTTTTACATCGCCTGCCTCTGTTGTGTCCTGCTTTTGGGTCAAACCCATCTGCACCAATCCTGACAATCTTGCCAGACATAGACACAGCAACCCTTCATAAGCTAGAGAGGCACATTAAAAAGTTCACTCACATTACTGCTAAAAATGAGCAGGCTTCTAATTAACTTTCCGCCATAGTACAAAAACTGGTTACCCATGTCAGCCAGCTCATTATATAATCTTCCTCCACACCCCCAGTCCAGCCTTCTTGAATCATGAACCCTAGTATTGAACCACATGTGTGATCTGTGTGATCTTTCTTGTCAAAATGTTGTATAATCCTTGAGCTCTAACCTTCATTTCTCATTAAGTGTTTCAAAGTTAGATCTGTTATTGCTGCCAACAGCACTTGAAACCAACGCGGCCTTGTTTGGATGCTTTAATCCTGGTCTGTCTGAGAGGGTCAAAAACAAATTAGCAGCTCAAGATCTCTCCAAAAGTTTGCTCTCATCAGTCTAGCAACCCGTGTTGACCACTGCCTATGAAAAGGGCGGTTTAAGAAGGATCCGTGGTCCATGTCCATATCTTGGGTGGAGCATTTTCCTGTTCTGAGTCTCCAGACCTAGCACAGTCTCTGATTAAGTTACCCATGTAAATTGGCTGTCACAAACTATCCCCAGCGATGAAGGAAAGATGAAAATCTTAGACAAAAGCCACTGTCCTCCACAGTGTTATTCTATGCATTGGATGGCATATGACACAAGATTAAGACCATATTTGGCATCTGAGAAAAAAAAAAATGTGAGTGGTTATTCCTTGTAGTCCATTCGCCTCATTTCCCAATAATGCTTCAGATCACGTGACTGGCTAGCTTCACACACCCACCACCTTAACTGAGCTAAAGGAAGTTTGTGTTTGGCCAGCAACGTTTCAAATCTCTTTTTTGTGCACTGCTACATTGGTTACCACCCAGACTTTCTTAAGCCCAGACTCTGACCCTGATCTGAACTGTGTCCTGTCTGTTATAGCAATTTAAGCCAGGTGTTCAGCAATTGATTTTCTCCTAGAAACTACATTTCTAGGAGAAAATCAATTACCTTTCTGCACCAGAATGAATTGCTATTGACAAACGCATTCAAGAGTCACTTGCTGCAGGTCTGATCTGTCCTTCTTTCTCACCACCACTATCTCAATTCCTTATCACTATCTCAATTCCTCATCAGCCTGTCAGATATTGACCACATTTTGTTTCATTGTCTACGCCTTCGTCTCTCGTTTTTGACTCCAGCCCTTTTGAATATTTCCTGTTACCGACCTCTTACCCTTTAGCATCTACGAGCTTGGATCATGGACTTTCTCTTGCCTCTCCGCCTTTGACCCTCGTCTGTTCTACGACCATGATTAATCCTCACGTGGTGGCATACATCACATGTTACACCTCGCTCGCGCCAGTTCAGTGCAATTCCCCATTTCCCCAAGGCACACGTCATACATACCGCCCCTCTAACAATGAAGATACTAAATGAAGACTCACCATGCACTGTAATGTTGACAGGATTACTGTTTTCTCCAGATTCAGACTCACACCAGTAAACTCCAGTGTGGGATTTGGAGAGGAGGTTGATTTTACATGTAGATCCTGTAAATGATTCCAATTGGGAACAGTCTAGCACTCCAGCCCTTGGTATGTATCGTCTTACTATCCATCCAGTAGAGTTACTCTTGTCCTCACAGCTCAATGAGAGAGAATCATCTGTAAAGTGTTCAGCTCTGTTGGGTTTGATGATCAAAGAGACTGACGGAGTTTCACCTTAAACACAGGGTGTAGTCATTCCCATGCTATAGTGATTTTGTTTTTATTGTATAACTTACTACAAACACATTTACATCTCATTTAAATTAAATTGTGATTTGCAAATGAGAACAATCCTCTACTAAATGTTTAAGATAGAAGCAAAATAAAATATAAACACTCAACACATCAGTGTTGTCATTTTTCCTCACCAGTGATCCACAGTGGCTGTGGTAGGCTGCGATCTGTCTTAAGGTGTTGTCTGGCTGTCTCTGCACTGCATGTATAAACTCCTGTATGTTTAAGAGCAGCAGAGTTAAGAGTGTAGGAGCCTCGAGATCCTCTGTTGCTGTTTGAGAGAAGTACTTCTTTATATGCAATGTGGCCAGCACTGTCTCTGTAGGGAACAGTTGTGTGCCAGCTGAATGTCCAGTCTGTAGAGGAGTCTGTAACCTCACAGCTTAGAGTCACTGAGTCTCCTTCAGTCATCCAGCTCTGTGGAGATACACTCAGTACTGCACGTGGTCTCTCTGTTACACAGCAAATACACAGATATACTTAAAGTGCCAATTTTACTTCATGCACAGTCATGTTATACCTCAATGATCATCTGTAACAGCAAGGAATGGTAAAAATGTATAAAAATGGATGAATGGTTTTAATTGCCTACGGAATTTGTCTTTACCGATTAATTGGGATCACGAGTATTCCAGGTTTTCTGTGTTACACGTGAGTTTGAATCTCACTGAAAAACAAACACTTAATTGTTTTGCATGTTGATGTCTGAGCAGCCACAAATGCCACATACCTTTTATTTTAATAATATATTTCAACGTTCATTCTAGAATTACAGGACAAACATTCATGTAACAGTTATATAATATATCTACTAATAAACTTCACTTTATTTAAATTTAATTCTTTACTGCTAAGAACAATTTCTTGTCACATTTAAAGAGTTAAAGGTATAAAAAGTTAAAAGTTTAATGATGCTCTAACTCAACTTAGTTTAAACACTCTAATAATATTCAGTTAGAGAAGAGTAAATGAAATTAGTAATATATAACTTTTATTTACTTTAAGGCCACTTGATTAGTAATCTATAAATGTGCTATCCAGTGTCATATAGATGGAGATGGCTTCTCTTTTGAGTTTGGGTTTATCAAGGTTTTTGTCTTTTATATAATAATAATAATAATAATAATAATACACACACCATCATCATCATCATCATCATCATCATCATCATCATCATTATTATAGTAGTAGTAGTAGTAGTAGTAGTAGTAGTAGTATATGAAAAGTTTATACCCAGATTTCTTTGACATTCAATATTAAGATGATTTGCAAATAAAATTTTAGTAAAATAAATTTGTATAGTTCCTACATACACAAGTAGTATACACAAAGTAGTATAAAACAACACTATGAATAACTATATTGCATTTAAACATTCAGATCGTATGCACCTTTAGGATGTAACTCAAAACTAATTGTGAAACCAAAGTTTCCTCTTGAACTTTGATTTAGACTTTCTCTGGCTGGCTGCTGCTTATGGCTGCCACACAATGTGAGAATGTAATCAAAGGTCAAAAGGGAATATGAGAAAACCTGGTTTCAGAGGAAGTTCTAAAAATAACTGAGGCAAATCCATTTCCTTTTTTTTTTTTTTTTTTTACACTAATCGAATGTTATCTGGTAATGTACGAACACTGCCTCATTTCCTGTTTAATAAACTTGTAAATGTAAAATAAATCTAAATATAATCACCTTGAGCACATGGCACTGGTAGAAGCAAAATCAGCACTAAAACAGAACAGAAACAAGGAACATGATGTTACCATATGTGATATTCCGTTTTTAATTGAAGCATAATGTTTGAGTGTGTGATAAAAGCATATTAAACTCATCTGTAAGAAGTACAATGTACTGATGTGTATTATATATAAGTGTACGAAATTACTGTATGACAAAAGTGCCATGGGCAGGAATGAAAGAGAGACAGAGAGTTTTTGAGTTTTATACACTCTTTATTGTGAAAATGATTTACAATTTTCACATTTATGTGCAATAAATGTCCTCCTGCGTGACAGTGGACTTTTGATCTTTTTTTTTCCTTCCTCTTTTAGCCCTTTTATACATCTGGCATCTGTAAATTATTTGGATGCTCTAAAAAGCTGTGTGTGTGTGGCTGTGTGTGTGTGTGTGTGTGTGTGTGTGTGTGTGTGTGTGTGTGTGTGTGTGTGTGTGTGTGTGTGTGTGTGTGTGTGTGTGTGTGTGTGTGTGTGTGTGTGTGTGTGTGTGTGGCTGTGTGTGTGTGTGTGGCTGTGTGTGTGTGTGTGGCTGTGTGTGTGTGGCTGTGTGTGTGTGGCTGTGGCTGTGTGTGTGTGTGTGTGGCTGTGTGTGTGTGTGCTGTGTGTGTGTGTGTGTGTGTGTGTGTGTGTGTGTGTGTGTGTGTGGCTGTGTGTGTGTGTGTGTGTGGCTGTGTGTGTGTGTGTGGGTGTGTGTGTGCTGTGTGTGTGTGTGTGGGTGTGTGTGTGTGTGTGTGTGGCTGTGTGTGTGTGTGGGTGGCTGTGTGTGTGTGTGTGTGTGTTACTCTGATCCTTTGCTATCCTGTGCTGCTGCATTCAGTTAGCAGTTTTACTCTTTTGGTGATGGGTTCTGTAGTGGGTATTTCCTCTATTTTTTTTTTTCCATGGTTTAGCTGTAGTGTTGTCTTTTGGTTTGTGGAGTGTTGCTCTTGCACATCTCCACTGCAGACATTGGAGGTGTAGTCAGTGTTAGGGACGGGCTCACTGTCAGTGGTGGATACTGTACACGCACTGTTTGCGGGTGGTAACAGTTACTGAAACTGCAGATTCTCGCTCACTCATTCCACTTCTTGTCAGTGTACACGTGAGGTTAACCTTGGTTAGAAACACCACCACAGCTTTGTTCATCCAGGAGTTTGAGTAGATGTTCTCACACCCGACCTGCTCTCCCACCTCTAGCAGCACCTCCCCCACCTGTAACTATTGCTATGATGGAGAGACAGAGTCCTCCTGTTATGCTCTAAAACACCATATGTACAGTAGAAGCCCTCACGTCCAAACGGATTACTCATGTGGAGCTGTATAGCATGTCTGTGAAAATTCCCAGTTTGTTTGTTGAATGGTTTTAATAGTATGTTTATCTGTCAACATGTTAACCCTAAGTAAAGCAGCGACTTTTCAGTAAGTCATCATGTTTTAAGCAATCATCACAGAACCAAAAATGATCAAATGAATGGCACCCTTAAGCAGAAACGAATAGCTGAAATGACTAGAAAGTGGCTGAAAACTGCCCAACACATTAATGAAACCTGCAAGGGTAGTCATCAGTGACAGTGATTGATTACGTTTCATGGTAAAAATGCCAGTAGAAATCATAGCTGCGTTTGCACACACTTAGTGACAATAACTTCAGCTGTGCGGCTATAAGACAAAAGTCCTCAGTTCACTAGCGTGCTTAGCAAATGATCTTTTGGAGTAATAAAAAAGTCATGTGAGCTGATGAGTCTTTACTGTCACTATTTCAGACTGATGGAATCATGCACAGTGGCCATTGTATGATCTGGAGTTAGATGTTATGATCTTCAGTTGCTCAGGCTATCCTCAGCAGTGTTATGCAGCAAGAAATTGATATCAGCTTATGAATCAATTAATGACAAATGGCATTCACTTTCCTTATGGCACAAGCATATTACAGGGCAACAATCCAAAGATTCATCAGACATACATTAAGAAAGGTGTTTCTAGGAGCATAAAGAATAATTTTCACACATAAATGGACCACAACCGAGTTCTGATCTTAACTCCATATGCATCACAGATAGTTATTAGTTTTGTGGGTTTCATTTTCAGTTAATTCCTAAATGTGACAAATAATGGCCATCTGTACAGTGGCGTGAAAAAGTATTTGCCCTTTGCTAAATTATGATTTTGCATATTTGTTACACTTAAATGATTAAGATCATCAAACAGGTAAACCACTCCTGAAACATGCCTGGGCCTATATAAAAAAAAAGTAACCGATCACCTTTGCTAAATCATGAAAGATCTGTGATTTGCCACTTTTTTTTCATTTAACACACCCAGGCTTGATAACCGCCAGATGTGGTTCATCAAAAAATCATTTAAATAGAACTTGGCTGACAAAGTGAATATGCTAAAATATCTCTCATTATTTTACAATCTAAAGAATTTTAAGAGCAGATGATAAAGAAAGTAATTGACATGTATCAGACTGGGAAAGGTTATGAAGCCATTTTTAAGGCTCTGTCCCCAGTGTACCACAGTGATTATCAGAAAATTATACCAAAAAATAAAAAGACTCCTCTTTTTCCCAAAAACGTTTGGGCAAATATTTTGTGAAATGATGTGACAAAAACTGTACTTTTTGGAAGGTGTGCATCCATTTATCACTGTTGGAAAACTAAGAGCACTTCAACAATAAATAAATAAAACATCTCAACAGTCAAACATGGTGGTGGTAGTGTGTTGGTCTCGGTCAACTTTGCAGCTTCAGATCCTGAATGATTTGCCCTAATTCATTGAACCATAAATTCTGTGTTCTACAAGAAAATCATTTAGGATAATGTCCGACCATCACTCATCATCTCAAGCTCAAGTTCCCTTGGTTTATGCAAAACACACCAGCAAGTCCACCTCTAAATGGGTCAAAGAATACAAAATTAAGGTTTTGGACTAGCCTAGTTGTGGTATGAACTTTAATCTGATATTCATGCTCAGAAAACCTCCAATGTGGCTGAATTAAGATGAAAATTCCTCCACAGTGATGGGAAAGACTCATTACCAGTTATTGCAATCACTAGATTGCATTTGTTGCCACCAAGGTTTATTAAGTAAAAGGGTAATTACATTTTAACATATGACCAGACAGGTTGGGACATTTTTTTTTTTTCTCTTAAGAAATGAAATTACTCTTTTTACAAATGCATTTTGTATTTACTCAGGTTACATTTTTATTGATTTGAATAATTTAAGTGTGACAAATATATCGTGACAAATCATTTTTTCACAGTCATCATGAAAAGACCTATAAGCTTTCTGAACTTTTTTCTTTTTTTTTTTTTATCTTGAATAGTTTCATGACAGTCATGACACATTTACACATCCTTATTTCCTAACACACTTCTGTTGAAGCCTTTCTGCATAAAAAATACCATCAGGGTTAGTAGCAACTAAAGTTATTTCAGTTAGTCACAACATGACTTCCATTGGTGAAAATACAAACACCATGCAATAATTTTCTTTTATCAGATCACATGATGGTGAGAGGTTGTCACTGAGCAACAGATGACAGCAGGACACAGAAGATCAGGTACAGATTCCAACAATACAGACCCGTTTACACTCATTAGATTAATTTAAACCCTGTGTTTTAAACTCGCTCTACTTGTACCCTTACCTGTTGAACTATCATAGTTACTGAGAGTAGTTACTACTCTCATAACAGATAACAGAGTATGATAACATAACATAACAGATATGGATCCACTGATCCACCTGAGCAGTCATGCTGAAGTACACACAATGTCCTAATCACACAATAAGCTCATCACTCAGGACATTCAGACTGCAGATGAACAACTTTATACTCAACACTCACTCTAATGAAGACACAAAGAGAACATTTACTCACAGAGCATCACAGCGAGTCGACTGAGCTCCATCCCGTCTCTATATACATATATATTAAACTTCTTCTTTTGTTAGTGCAGTCTTTGTTGAACCTGTACCTTCCCCTTTCTGGTAAACTTACTTTTTGACTCAGTCTCATACAAAAGTAGCAAAAGTAGGCTAATGACAGATGAGGTGAACCTTTTGTCTGCATTTCATGATTTTAATGTCTATAGTGAAGCTTGAGCACATTTTGAATAGATTTTCCTGCCTTACTATAAGACAGTAACAGACAGTAGCTAACAGTTTTAAGGTAAAAATAATAACAACATTAAAATCTTTATTTTACTGTAAACTTACAGGTGTCTCACTTCTCCTACAGGTGTCTGACGCAGTTAGTCATAACCTGTTTTTGGCTCATACCCATAATGTTCCCAGTCATTTTTGGCTGGAATCATTTTTATTCCATTATAAGTCTATAATATTATCACCTAATGTATTAGATCTGTTTATCAACTTGGGCTCTTGTCAACCTTACGAATTTTAAACTTGTATTTCACTGTATGTCCGGCAGGCCTTACTTACCTGAGCTCATATGACTTATGTAATTTTAGGTAAAAAATAAATAAATAAATAAAACATTATATAGATATTATTTTGACTATAACAAACACTATTAAGAAACCTATTGTAATTTTTACCACAGAGTACTTCACTAAAATGTTAACCAAAATACATATATTAAAAACAAAACAAAAAACAAAAAACAAACAAACAAACAAAAAACAGTTATATTTTCTAAACTGTGGAACAAAATAACAACTTTTGTGTTGCCGTTCAAAACTGACAGTATGATATATTTATTGAAAACAAACGTCCAAATATTCACAGAGAAAATGTAACTATATTACAATATCAATGCTTGAAATAAACACTGTATGAATATATTTACGTTTTTTCATGTAGCTCTAAAAAGACTAGTGTCTTATTAATATGTTGGGAACACTGAGGTCATTGAATGTTCTTTGCAAATATATACACCACATCTGTGGCACACAAAGCTTGTTGTTTTTATTTCTTGGTGCACACTGTTGCCACCTCTTTCTTTTGCCTCTTCCGTTTTTGATTGTTGTGGACGTTGCTGCTGTTGCTTGCGTGTCTCTCACCAATGCAACAAAGGATGCAGTTTGTAGATGGTCTCAGCTCCCTTGAGTGTTTTTGCCAAGCTTTTCAAGAAACAGTCTCCTCTTGTAGTTTTTGCCCTCGTTCGGGCATGAATTGATCTCCCTCTAAATCACAAAGCCATATATGCCAACACATCTATGCACAGATACTATTCTGTGAGGAAAAGTTAAAAACAGGACTTGATGTCATCCACTCAGGATATGGCATGTCACGTTGGTCCTTGGGGTCATCCTGATGACATTTTCACATCTTCTTTATATCTATCTTCTGGTATATACGTTATGAAATCATCATATTAATAGGATACAATAATTTAAAATTTTACTTCATCAAAAAATCCTTAGTATTATTATACATTATATTATATTAGTATTAGTATTAATAATGTTAGTAATATTAGTAGTCTGTAAAAAAAAAAAAAAAATCTTGTACATTTTGTAGATTATTTAAATAATTTATTGTCACATTCTACTCATTTTAATTGTACATGTTTTACAATGTTATCAGTTTGTGACAATACAAAAATATTCAATATCTAATGTCCGTAGTGTGAAATTTTCTCAGTGGCAATGACAGGTGTTTATGTTGCCATGGTAATGCACAGAGGAAGTGATATCTGCACTGGTGACATGGCAGTTCTGAATGGTGGAGTTTTGTTAAGGGAAAGATCCCTTCACAAACATTCCTTGTAAATAGAGCAGGGAGGAGAGAGCACCCTGTGAAGTACACTTTGGAATGGAACACAGCTCAGTTAGTGTGAGTGTGTGCTGCTTTTACCATCCTACTCTTGTCACTCTTTTTCTCTATTTAAGGAAATGATGTACCACAAACTGCTGTAAGTCTGTTAAAATGTTAATAAACCTTATTTCCATGTTGTCAAGGGAAAATACCAAGAAATAAGGTTTTTATTATTATTATTATTATTATTATACATATTATTATTATTATTATTATTATTATTATTATTGTTGTTGTTGTTGTTGTTGGTGGTGGTGGTGTTGTTTGTTTATGTATGTATGTATGTATGTATTTATTTATTTGTTTATTTGTTTATTTATTATGATTTAGTACTAAATTTGCTTTTTTTTTTTTTTTTGGCTAACTGTGTGCAAGTAAGCTTCAGCGTTCCTGCTGTATGATTCAACATGTAGACTTACTGATTGCAGTGTTTAACTTGTGCAATGTTACATTTATGCTATAAAACCTGAGTGTTTATTATTACATGTCAAAATTTTAATCAGTCTGTTACAAAGCTAAAAATATATAATCATACCTGATGTTGTAATTTGATTAAAATAATGCTTGTCTTCATACAAAAAATTTAAGTGCTTAATAATACAATAATAATACACATAATAATAATAATAATAATAATAATAATAATGTGTTTTTACATTCTCTGTTCACAGACACAAACAGACCTGCCAGCTGCTGTTTCCTCACTTTAAATATGAAATTGAAAAGTATTTTAATATACGGTGGGGTCGAGGATAGGGGGTGAGCTCAAGAGCTCATGTATATGCATGGTGTCACACCAGTAGTTAATCTTACTCTGTGGTCAAATGAGTTGCAATAACTCATACGCACATTAACTTCATGCAGTGTCTGTCTGGAAAGGAAATGTTTACAGCCACTGGAAGCAGGAAAAATTTATTGATCACAGATGACTTAATAAATGAATTTAGCTACCATGATTATCGTCTGCCAGCTTTAATCTTTAAATAATTAACAGCTTGCTCATACTGTATAAGCATTTTATTTTACAAAATGAAGAACTACTGATGTCACTTCAGATTGGAGCTTTGCTCTCTAGGGGGCACCTAAACTCAGCATTTTTTTTTATGTAACATGACATGTTTTATCTTAATCTTCATTTGCTTTTTTTTAAATAGAAACCATCATCAATTAGGATGTACAGTATTTATCCCCAACGTTGATATGTCAGTATGATACAAATCAGGCATTCAAATATGAAATAATAATAATAATAATAATTGGAATTTTATTAGGCTTGATACTCATCATTGAAACCAACATTATTATCTGATAATGTTAACAATAGTAAGGGATTACTTTAAAGTATATTCTGTACACTCATTTGAATGTGTGTATGTAATCATCCGAAGATTGCTAGGTCGAGTAACAGGTGATGCGTGAGCAAGCAGTTTTAAAAAAATGGCGCCACATGGTTTGAAGGAAACACTTGATCGACTTTGGCCCTCCCTGACTGGTAGTGGTAGCCTTTATATGGGTGCCCCTACTTATAGGTGGGAATTGGATATGACTAAATTAGGAAGAAAATCCAAGAAAACACAAAACCAGAAATGATTTTATTTTTCTTATCTTACTTTATTTAAACAATAATTTTGTAGAAAGTGAAGTAGTTACAGTATGTTTGTGTACACTTTGCAGACACATTCACATCCTGCTTCTGGTGGATTTTATGGCTAAGTCTCTAAAACCTGCACCTCTTAAGCCTCTGCATGGCATTTTAAGTGCAGTTCCCAGAGGGTGATGTATTGTTTGGCTTCTTTACAGAGACTTTTGTTCGAGTTATTTTTGCAACCAAAAGCAAAATAAATGAATAACAAACAGGGCATCCAATTTGAGTCTGATGGGGGAAAAAGAGAATGTGAGTGACCATTTTTGTTTAAAATTTTAATGGATTGATGTGAGCATGAAATATGAAACTGTGAATTAAGAATTTTTGGTGTTATGTGGAAAAATGAATGAATGCAGTTTCACTTTCTGGTTTGTCCTGTTATTTTTCTTTATTCTATTATTATGTTCATGTGAGTCTCTGTTTGAATTTTCCAGTTTAAGTATGTTCTAATAAATTCAAGACCTGTGCCTCAATTGGCTCATTACATTTATAAATGTAAATGCAAATTTAAAAAGCAATTTATCTTGAAAAAAAAAAAAAATTTTTGTGACCATTGCAATGTGTTCTATACTAAGAATAATAGTCCTTGGGCCCCCGAGTAGCGCAGTGGTAAAGTGCTCAGCCAATCATCTAGAGGTTCCCGGGTGATGCTGTAGCCTCTCGCAGCCGAGGGCCAATGTGCGAAAGGCACATAGTGCTCTCACATCAATCATGGCTCTACAGCCAATCATTGGCATCTGTGAGCTCACACAAGCAGAAGGAGTGATAGAGCGGTCCACCGAGTGTGTTACGCCACCTCCAACGGTGGGTGAGCGAGCAGATTGAAAAGATGCAGTCAGCTGGTGTCACATGCTTTGGAAAAAAAAACATGATATTCTTTTGCCCTCCCTGACTGACTGGTAGTAGCTTAATTTGAAGCCTCCTAGTGACATGGAGAAATTGGATAATTAGAGAGAAAATCAAGGAAAAATCCAAAAAAAAAGAAAAAGAAGAAAAAAAGTTCATAAACATAGGTATTATAAAATTGCAATTACATTGCAATACAACGTGTAATGAGTTTATATTATATTATATAACTATATTATATTAAAAACAATGGATTTTAGTTTTATTGGGCTAATATATGAGCTGTAAATTCCATAAGAATTACAATATACAAATTAAAATGTATTTGGTTTAGAATAAAAAAAAAAAAAAAGATTAAGAATTCTAAGAAAGCAGGATGGGTGCTCTGTCTTTCTGATATTGAGTTACAAGCTGACACAGTCAGCCTTTCAACAGATAGCAATAGTCCAGTCTTGGCCTTCTGTTTATGAAACATTTATAAATTTG
>QNUK01002017.1:0-21039 GCA_013621035.1 Clarias magur
TGTGGAGTGTAAATGGCAAATGTAAGGGGGAAAAAAAGATATTGCATCGTATGTTATAATCTCTAGCTATTGTTTTTCAGTGAAGTTTTTCTTGTTCTGATTATGACTATATCTGCCTCAACACTGTTGTATGTTATTATAGCATATTAATATTATAATTGTATTTATACTGTACTTAGTTTCTTAGAGAAATTTCTTACAATAATGTGTGGCAAAAAAGGTGTAAAAAAATTATTTGTTTACATATTTCCAATTCATTTAAGCAATGTTCTTGATGCAAAATAAACAAAAATGTTATCTAACGAAATTAGTTTATTTATTTATTTATTTTTAACTTAATTTCATGCACTCAAGGGCTATATTCTCAGCGTGATTTGTTAATCCCGGAAAAATAAAAATTAAAAAAGGAAGTGATATGAAGTTTAAAGATGTTTATTGCCAGCAATAAATGCTTTAAAAAATTTGAAAAGAACATCAGTCAATAGAACAAGTGTCATGCACCAACGGAACTCACACACGGAAGTCACAGATGTGGCCCGGCAGGGCTATTTATTTACAAAATCGGGTGAAAACAAAACACGGGGTTTAACCAAAACAATATACTCAACACTGGAAATCAAACACGGGAAAAAGCAGAAACCAAAAGCAAAACAGAAATTAATAAATAAACAGAAAATATGGCGGAGCTGGCAGGGGAGAAAATGAGAGTGCAGAAGAACGGGGGTTTTAAACAGACTGGGATCACGGGAGACACGGAAACACGGAATACAACAAAGGAAGATAACAGTCTTTTAAAGAAAGCCAGAAAACAAACACGGTCTTATCGTCTTTTAGAAGAGTCCTTTTTTCGAAGAGTTCGGGTCGCGTGCTTAATCTCGGACGGAGTGCTGGTGAAAAGGTGGTGCTTTTATGTGCGTGTGTGTGAATCAGCAGAATATGGAGCAGCTGTGTGTGTGTGTGTGTGTGTGTGTGTGTGTGTGTGTGAGTGAGACGTGCGTGCGACGTGCATGTGTGCTAGAACTCCGGTGACGTAGGACGTAATGCGGGGGCGGAGCCTGGCGTGCGCGTCACAGAACCCCCCTCTCCACGGACCGCTCCTGAGGGCCGGAGAATACGTCGTCGTGGTGGGCGACCTCTACCCCTGGGAGCCGGCATCTGGGGCTGAGTCTGATGGAACTCGGCGAGAAGGGTTGAGTCTAGGATGTCATCCCGCGGAACCCAACTTCTCTCCTCGGGACCGTACCCCTCCCAGTCCACCAGATACTCCAGACGACCACCTCGACAACGGGACCTCAAGATTTCACGGACGGCGTAGATCGTGCCATCCTCCAGGTCGAGGCTCGGTGGGGGTTCCTCTGGATCGCCAGACTCTGGGGAAGCAGAAAGTGAGGGTGTGTGGTATGGTTTCAATAGTGAGACATGGAATGTGGGGTGTATTCTGTAGGTGCGTGGAAGACTTAACTTAAATGTGACTGGATTGATCTGGGACAGGATGGTGAAGGGACCAATGTATTGAGGTGACAGCTTCTTGCTGGGCAGCCGAAGGCGGACGTCCCGGGTTGACAGCCAAACCCTCTGTCCAGGTCTGTAGGTTGGGACATTAGATCTCCAGGTGTCAGCTGTGATCCTTTGCCTTCTGACTGCCCTCTGAAGCTGTCGGTGCGCTGATGCCCAAACCCTCTCACTCTCCTGGAACCAGTGATTCACAGCGGGGACCTCGGAGGTTTCCCCATTCCAGGGGAATAGAGGGGGTTGATGACCGAGTATGCACTGAAATGGTGTTAATCCAGTAACTGGGTTCTTGAGAGAGTTTTGGGCATACTCGGCCCAAACGACGTACGTACCTCTGCACTTGTTCTTTCATCCGAGGCCACCAGAAACGCTCGCGGAGAAGGGAGAGAGTTTGGGTGACCCCCGGGTGACCGGTGCCAAGTGAGGAGTGTACCTGGTGGATAAGATGCTCTCTCTCTGGTTCGGGGACAAAGGAAAGCTGTGGTGGACAACCGGGCGGAGAGGCACTGGGGGAACGGCTATGGGAATCGGAGCTGTGATCCTCCCATTGTATTGGCGAGACGAATAGAGTCGCGGGAAGGATGTTCTTTGGGTGCTCTGCCATTTCCTCGGGATCGTGGACCCTGGAGAGTGCGTCGGCCTTGACATTCTTCGTTCCTGGCCTATAAGAAATGGAGAAATGGAATCTCGTGAAGAACAACGCCCACCTTGCCTGTCTGGAGTTCAAACGTTTAGCTTCACGTAGATACTCCAAATTTTTATGGTCAGTTAGGACCAGGAACGGATGGATCGCCCCTTCCAACCAATGCCTCCACTCCTCCAGGGCCAGTTTGATGGCGAGAAGCTCACGATTTCCGATATCGTAATTCCTCTCCGCCCGTGACAGCTTCCTGGAAAAGAAGGCACATGGATGGTAAGTTGGATCCTTCCCCTGCTGCTGTGACAATACAGCCCCGACCCCGGTTTGGGAAGCATCGACCTCGACTAGAAAGGGATAATTAACGTCGGGAAGGACGAGGATTGGGTCTGTGGTAAAGGACTGTTGCAAGTGGGACATGGCCTGCATGGCCTCAGGTGACCAAATCAGCTTTTTGGGTTTACCCTTTAGGAGGTCAGTGAGCGGGGCGACCTTCATGCTATAACCCTAAATGAATCGACGGTAAAAATTCGCGAATCCCAAAAAGCGTTGGAGCTGTTTAATATTGGTTGGGGTAGGCCACGATCGGACAGCCTCCACCTTCCTCTCATCCATCTGAATCCCCCTTGGGCTGATGTTATAACCCAAGAAGGAGATGGAGGACTGATGGAAGAAACACTTCTCCGCCTTGAGGATCAGCTGATGAGATCGGAGTCTCTTAAGCACCTCGGTTACATGTCGGAGGTGCTCCGAGGAATCTCGTGAGTAGATAAGTATGTCGTCGATGTAGACGACCGCAAACCTACCCACACAATCCCGGAACACCTCGTTCATATAACCCTGGAACACAGACGGAGCGTTCACTAGGCCATACGGCATCACCAAGTACTCATAGTGACCCGTAGGAGTAATGAAAGCAGTTTTCCACTCATCACCTTCACGAATGCGAATCAGATTATACGCGCTCCGGAGGTCTAGCTTCGTGAAGATGGTCGCTCCACGCAGCTGTTCCAGAGCGGAGGGGACGAGAGGAAGGGGATAACTGAACCTTACCGTGACCTTATTTAGCGCCCGATAGTCAATGCACGGCCGAAGGCCCCCGTCTTTTTTAGCCACAAAGAAGAACCTGGAAGCAGCAGGGGAAGTTGAGGGTCTAATGAAGCCTTGCCGAAGGGCCTCCTCAACGTACGTCTCCATTGCCTTCTGTTCCGGGAGAGAGAGAGAGTAGATCTTACCTCTTGGCACCGGTGCACCTGGAAGGAGGTCGATGGCGCAGTCCCATGGCCGGTGTGGAGGCAGTTGTGTGGCTCGGACTGGACAGAAGATGTCCTGAAAGCTGGAGTATGCCTCTGGAATATCGTGATGAGGCACCCCAGTTGGACTCTCCACGGAGGTCGAGTTGAGTGGTAGAGCTGGGACCTGGGAAAGGCAATGAGAGAAACAGTCGTCCCCCCACTTCAGGATCTCCCCATCCTGCCAGGAGAGGATCGGCTCGTGGAGAGTGAGCCATGGACGCCCCAGAATCAGGTCAGACGGTGACTTCTCGAGAACCAGGAATCGGATCTTTTCCTCGTGCAGAGGACATTCATGAATGACATTACTCACCAGAGGTCTCGCTGGGCGCCGAGGGCATGATTCACGTAGGTGCCCCTTTTCGGCGCAGTATAGGCATAACCCCGAGTTCAGCCGGCGTTGTCTTTCCTGAGGAGAAAGTCCGGCTCGTGTTTGGTTAATGTCCATGGGTTCTGGTACTGACCTGGGGTTTGGTGAGAGGCGGGCTGGTTGGAACTGAACCGTTGCAGGAAGTTCGGCAGCGCAATCCTGCAAACGGTTGGCGACTCTGAGGGTGAGCCTCATGAACTGCTCCAACCCAACAGAGTCGTCGTGGGTCGCCATCTGCAGCCTCAGTCGTGGTGCTAGCCCCTGCCGGAATTTAGTTAAAAGGGAGGGCTCGTTCCACCCGCTGGCAGCTGCAAGGGTTCTAAAGGAGAGAACATAATCGTAAATGGAATCCTTACCTTGTTGCAGCCGGAAAAGTTGGTCCCCAGCGGTGGTGGAGCTCACCGAGTAATTAAATACTTCTCGGAAATGCGCAGTAAATTGCTCATAATTGTGGACGACCGGTCCATTCTGTTGCCACATTGCCTGTGCCCACTGGAGAGCGCGTCCCGTCAGTAGGGAGACAATGTAGGCGACCTTGGATCTGTCGGACGGGAAGCGTAGGGGCTGCATGTCGAAAAATATTGAGCACTGCAGAAGGAACCCATCGCAGTTCCCCGCTTCACCAAAGAAGGGCGTCGGTGTAGCCACGGGACTGGTAAGCGCACCTGGGAAAACCGGGGCAGTAGTGGCTGCCATGGGCGCAATGTGGGGAGCAGGGGGAACCTGTGGAGTGACTGTGGGTGCAGCAGGTGGTGTAGTGGAGGATGTTTGTGGTGGAAGAAGACGTTGGAGGGTGTTAATCAACTCTGTAATTAAATTAGTACTTGCCGGGTCCATAATTGTGTTGGTCCGAGATTCTGTCATGCACCAACGGAACTCACACACGGAAGTCACAGATGTGGCCCGGCAGGGCTATTTATTTACAAAATCGGGTGAAAACAAAACACGGGGTTTAACCAAAACAATATACTCAACACTGAAAATCAAACACGGGAAAAAGCAGAAACCAAAAGCAAAACAGAAATTAATAAATAAACAGAAAATAGCGCGGAGCTGGCAGGGGAGAAAATGGGAGTGCAGAAGAACGGGGGTTTTAAACAGACTGGGATCACGGGAGACACGGAAACACGGAATACAACAAAGGAAGATAACAGTCTTTTAAAGAAAGCCAGAAAACAAACACGGTCTTATCGTCTTTTAGAAGAGTCCTTTTTTCGAAGAGTTCGGGTCGCGTGCTTAATCTCGGACGGAGTGCTGGTGAAAAGGTGGTGCTTTTATGTGCGTGTGTGTGAATCAGCAGAATATGGAGCAGCTGTGTGTACTTGTTTTTATATCCCGGTGAGGACTTGGGCCTGTTTGCACACCAACACCGTGGGGACCTCGTGCGCAGTGGGGACCTGATTCTAGGTCCCCACAGGCACAACCATTGAAAACGATAGAAATGGCCATTTTAACATAGGTGGCAGTGTTTCCCAGAAAATGCCACTTGGTCCCTACGGGGTCGGTTAACCGGACAAAAATTGTGTGTGTGTATAAAGTGTGTTTCGGAGCGCGCCCCCTGTGGTCAACTTTGGAACAACTGTGTGTGGGCTTTTTTTTTTTTTTTTTCTCGCTGACAAGTTTAAACATATCCAACGGTAATATCTTAGGTGTTTCTTCTGTGATCTTAATCTTCTGTGATCTCTGACATAATCAGTGGGTCTGTGTACGTTTGCATTCAATCCTTTTTCAAGCCACACATTAAATATAGAAAATGCATTTTTTTACAATCATTAATAGAATATTTCGAAACAAACTAATTTTCCTTAAACCATACTGTTATTTAATAATAACAGTGAGCAAGTGAGAAAAGTATTAAACAACTATTTTTATGTCAATATACACATTTACATTAAATATTTACCTCTCATTAATATAGATAAGCACTGAAATTACATAAAGTTGTTACACAGAGATTAAATCAAATTAATTATTGAATTGAGACATGATTATGAATTTACACATAGCCTATACATACTTTAGTGGATGAGCTTGATGACTTTCCCTCTTACTGACAGCAAGGAGTGTTGTAGGTGCAAAATAATTCATATTTATTCTAAACTGCACATCTCATGTTATGAGAACATACTTCTTAGTGAGAATAATGATCAATATTCCACACTTCGATATTAAGGTGGATAGATTCGGTGGTCAAATGGTTCATTGTCTGGTATCAGTTACTACAAGGACCAATGATAATAGCTTACTGTACAACCACAGCTGCATGGAAGTGCTATTGATGTGTGAAAGCGTCTCCACAACATTATGAAAAATGTCACTGTCTTTGAAAAAAAAAACATGATATGCAGAGACAATTATATTCACACTGCAATAAATATAGGCCTATTCATTTTTACACTAAAATAGCTAACACCTTATCATAAACTTCATAAATTGCTTAAAACAGACAAAATATTACTTGGCCAGCGGAACTGAATGAGATCAACTCTATTCTAATATACTGTATGCATGTTCACACAATCTTCCCCTGAGTGGGATTTATAAAGGGATTTTTGCACAGGTTCTGGCATATGGTTCACTCACTCACTCATCATCTATACCGCTTAATCCTGTATTCAGGGTCACGGGTGGGCCTGGAGCCTATCCCAGGAGACTTAGGGCACATGGCAGGGTACAACCTGGACAGGGTGCCAATCCATCGCAGGGCACAGACACAGTCACACATACACTCACTCGTTCACACACTACGGACCATTTGGGAACACCAATTAGCCTAACCTACATGTCTTTGGACTGTGGGAGGAAACCGGAGTACCCGGAGGAAACCCACCAAGCACGGGGAGAACATGCAAACTCCATGCACACAGAGACAGGAATCGAACCTGTCCTATGGTTTAGTATGAAAAAAAAATTGTGCATATGCAAAATCTGGCATTTGTTCATATGTACACTTTTAGGATGAAATCTCCATAGAGCTTTATAAACAAGACCCCTTATCCTTGGCAGGTCTTAAAATTTGGAAAAGAAAACCTCAGATGAACAACAGCACATGATATATCACAGTGTCATTATTTATTCCACAAAAATAAAGCCAAGATGGCAAAGTCGTGTGACAAGGTTAGGACATCCTTTGATTCAGCTGCTTGTAGATTCACTTTTAGCAATAATAATCCTGATTGTTTTCTACTGTTGGTCAAAAAAGGAAAGGAGGAAGGCGTGTTTGAAAGCAGAGAGCGAAAAGGAAAGGTAGGGCCTTTGAATGTTGGGACTATGACAGGGAAGGCGAATAGAGTTGGTGACATGATGCAGAGAAGGAAGGTGGACATACTGTGTGTCCAGGAGACCAGGTGGAAAGGTAGCAAGGCTAGAAGCTTAGGATCAGGGTTCAAGTTGTTTTACCATGGTGTGGATAGAAAAAGAAATGGAGAAGGAGTTATCCTGAAAGAGGAGTTTGTTAGGAATGTTCCAGAAGTGAAAAGAGTATCAGAAAGGGTGAGGAGTCTGAAGCTGGAAATTGAAGGAATGATGTTCAATGTTGATGGTGGTTCTGCCCCACAGGTAGGATGTGATTTAGAAGAGAAAAAGAAATTCTAGAGTGGGTTAGATGAAGTGATGCAGAGCAGCCCCAGAGGTGAGAGAGTGGTGATTGGTGCAGACTTCACCAATAGAGGGAATAGAGGTGATGAAAATGTGATAGGCAGGTTTGGTCTTCAGGACAGGAATGTAGAAAGACAGATGGTGGTGGACTTTGCAAAGAGGATGGAAATAGCAGTAGTGAATACTTTATTCCAGAAGAGGCAGGAACATAGGGTGACATATAAGAGCAGAAGCATTCAGTTGGTTATAATAAGTTATAATAAGTTATTTACATTTACATTTAGGCATTTGGCAGACGCTCTTATCCAGAGCGACTTACAAAAAGTGCTTTAAAGTTTACATTACTGGATAGATACTTACACTGGGTTAACTAGGTCAATAACTAAGTGCGATTAGTCTAACACAACTGGGAAGAGTTTTTTTTTTTTTTTTTGGGCGGTCTGTAGTCCTGTAAGTACTGGAGAAATAGATAGGTTTTGAGTCGCCGTTTAAAGATAGTCAAAGTCTCTGCTGTACGGAGTTATAATCTTAAAGAGATCAGTGACTGCAAAGTGTTTGTTGTAGGGGAGAATGTAGCCAGACAGCACAGAATGGTGGTGTGTAAAATAACCCAGATGGTGAGGAAGGTGACGAGGACAAAGGCAGAGCAGAGGACAAAGTGGTGGAAGCTGAGAAAGGAAGGAGTTGAGACTATGGGTGGTCAGGAGGTGCTTTCAGTTGACTGGACAATTACAGCCAATGTGATCAGGGAGACAGGAAGGAGAGTACTTGGTGTATCATCAGGAAAGGGAAAAGTGGACAAGGAGACTTGGTGGTGGAACAAGGAAGTACAGGAGTGTATACAGAGGAAGAGGTTAGCTAAGAAGAAGTGCGACACTGAGAGGACTGAAGGTTGTAGACAGGAGTACAGGGAGATGCAGCGTAAGGTGAAGGTAGAGGTGGCAAAGGCCAAACAAAGAGCATATGAGGACTTGTATGCTGGATTGGACAGTAAGGAGGAAGAGGTGGATCTGTACAGGTTGGCAAAACAGAGAGATAGAGATGAGAAGGATGTGCAGCATGTTAGAGTGATTAAAGATAAAGATGGAAATGTACTGACAGATGCCAGGAGGGTGATGGGAAGATGGATGGAAGAAGTACTTTAAAGAGTTGATGAATGAGGAAAATGAAAGAGAACAAAGAGTAGAAGAGGTGAGTGTTGTGGAGCAGGAAGTAGCAAATATTAGTAAGAGTGAGTTGAGGAGGGCATTGAAGAGCATGAAGAGGGGAAAGGCTGTTGGTCCTGATGACATACCTGTGGAGTATGGAAGTGCTTAGGAGAGCTGGCAGTAGAGTTTCTGACTAGTTTGTTTAACAAGATCTTGGAGAGTGAGAGGATTCCAGGAGAAGTGTATTAGTGCCGATTTATAAGAACAAGGGAGATGTGCAGAGCTGTGGCAATACAGGGGTATAAAGCTGATGAGCCATACAATGAAGCTTTGGGAAAGAGTAGTGGAAGCTAGGTTAAGGGCAGAGGTGAGCATTTGTGAGCAGCAATATTGTTTCATGCCTAGAAAGAGTACAACAGATGCAGTATTTGCTTTGAGGATGCTGACGGAGAAGTACAGAGAAGGTAATAGAGAGTTGTATTGTGTCTTTGTAGATTTAGAGAAAGCATACGACAGGGTGCCGAGAGAGGAGCTGTGGTGTTGTATGAAGAAGTCTGGAGTGGCAGAGAAGGATGTTAGAGTGGTTCAGTATGTTAGATTGGAACGGGTGGAGAAACGTGTCAGGTGTGTTGTGTGATAAAAGAGTATCAGCGAGAATGAAAGGAAAGGTGTTCAAGACAGTGGTGAGACCAGCGATGCTCTACGACTTGGAGACAGCGGCACTGAAGAAAAGACAGGAGCCAGAGCTGGAGGTAGCGGAGCTGAAGGTGTTGAGGTTCTCTTTGGGAGGGACAACAAGGATGGATAGGATCAAGGTAGGAGGCAGATGAGTCACTGTGGCAACCCCTGAAAGGGAACAGCCGAAAGACAAAGAAGAAGAAGAATCCTGATTGTTTTCTGTATGATGTTTATCAGTCTCTCACAGATGAGATCTGGACTTTGACTCGACTGTTGTAATGCCTTGATTCTTTTTCACCTGTTTTGTTGTAGATTTGCTAGTCTATAATAATCCGTCTCAGACTGACATGCAGCAACAATTGCTTCTCTAATTGTCTTTGTTAATGTTGTTTCTTCTCGTCATTGTGGTTACACACACCTGAAGGCTCCAGACACTCAAACTGCCTGTACATCTGCTTTTATAGAGGTGCTCACACTTCCTGACCATCCGTTAATTCCTATGTTAACAGTGTCCTAAATAAATAATGACAGACTGTGATACATCATGTTAGTATTCATCTGGGGTTTTAATTTCCAAATTTGAACACCTGTAAATGTTTTTTCCTAATACAGAAGTAATTTTCACATTAAGTGCTTTTAAGAGAGTTCCACATCGCTGTGGGCATGTTGGTTTCAGCACAGTGACAGGATCTGGCGTGTGTATCAGACGACTTGTGAGTGAGAATGTGTTGACGGTTTTACAGGAGCAGGAGGGCACAGTCTCACTAGTCACTGTGTCCAGGTGTTCTGCAGTGTCCGTGTCAGGTTTAAAATCGATTCAAAAATTATAAAAACTATTTAACAGAAAACTTTTAAATTGATAGTTTTCACATTAATCTGTTGATTTTTCATTTTGGTTCATAAAGACACTAAATGTTATTAAATATAAAAACAATATTTCATTTTGTGTCCATTAAATTTATAGTTTCAATTGATTTAAATCTTCAGAATTCAGAATTTAAGAATAGCATTTAAAAATACAAATTTAATAAATGTATTTGAAATTTTTTATTTTATTTTTAAATGTCTTTGCCTGTAACAAATCTGCCTCCCGTTTACATTCACCAAACACCACGCATGCTGTACATGCTGACAGGCTGTAAGATGGAAATCTACAGAAGTGTGTGTGCACCGGACATACCGGGTCCCTACCGCGACCTCCCCTCCCCCTCCCGTGTGCATTCACCTGATGAGCTCGATGGAAATCCACAAAAGTGTGTGTGCACCGGACAGACCGGGTCCCCACCGCGACCTCCCTCCCCCTCCCGTCTGCGACCGCGCATGCGCGACGCGGTATGCCGCGGCACGCCATCTTAGTTCGTAAGAAGTTTGGCTCGGACTAATTGAAGTGCGCAGAAATCAATTACAGCCATTTTGAGGTGACGACGTCGGAAGCATCATGGACAAATTAAGGTAAGACTTGAATATGAATATGGTGGTGAATGTGAATTCTGTTTCTAGTCGTACTATGATGAGGTAGAGCAGGTAAACAGAGTGAATTACTGCTTCTAATTAAGGTAACTTTAGGCAGTTGTCTGGGTTCATTGTAGGTGAGCACGGGGTCGAGGTTGACTGACGCGCGCGCTGCTTTGTGCGGTACTTTACATTCGGGTTTTCTGGATCATTCTGTACAGTAATAGTGTTCGACAGCACTGTACATGTTCTGTACATACACGCAGCAGTCTGACCGCACTGTTACAGGGCTGTGTGAAGGGATTCACCTGGAGGCGCGCGCGCGTGTCTGCACGCGACCTCAGAGCGCGCGGCACGTTCTTTAACGCGTGTCTCATATTCATAATAAAGTTCAGAGGTAACGGTAATAAGTGTAAGAACAAGTTAATGTCAGCGTTACGGAGTCAGCGCGTTAGTGGGAATTAAATGTTTATTTTGTCGTATTTTTTCTGTTTTTCCCAAAAGAGAGAAAAACGTCACGTTATCATAGTATTTAATATTTAATTTGATAGCAAACAGTTAATTGGCGCATGCGCACATGTGGCCTGGTTGTGAGTTAATGAGCTGTACAGTATGTTACACTGAGTTACACTGTGTTACACTATGTTACTCTGTGTTACAGTATGTGTGTAGTTAATGATTGAATTTTGCCTTTGGCACAGACCAGATCAAGCTAACGAAAACATCAGCAGGTTTGAACGCCGCATCACCAGACTGAGAAAGCACCATGATGAATGTGCCAGGAGACACTCCGCTAGACAGAAGGTGATTTCAACTTCATTACTTCATCTAATTTTTAATTACATTTTTCTTTTACATTTCATGCATGGAAATTAAAGTAGCCTAAATTATTGCACACATTAGTCTGTAGAATATTACGGTTGTTCATGTTGTATTGTTAAGAAAAATTTGGTCATATGTAAAATATTTCTTTATGATATGAATGTATGTACAAAACTATTGTCTCCATACCTTTTAGACAGACAATTAAATATTCAAATAAAATCATATATTATGTCCCCTATACACTTCTTAAAGCATGTGAAGCTGCAACGTGAAACTGAATGATTTATATGACTACAGTTGTGCATTAAATTCTTATTTCAGGCAAAAGGAACATCGAGTGTTTGTCCCCCCATGCCCTCCCAGGCCCCAGATGACCAGGTCCGATCTCCCCTCAAGCAAGACATCCTTGACGTACAACAGATTTGCAAAGAACGATCCTTGGTAAAAATGTATTTATTATTTTTAAGTTATTGTATTATTATATGTTATCGTAGGAATTTATGACAACAGACTATTTCTGTTGACCTGAACAGGCGGATTCAAAGGAAAATCCTGACCGTTCTGCCTCTCCAGATGTTCCCGAGCTCCCAGCCAAACAGTTACTGTCTACAGAGAAACCAGTGGTAAGTATTTCTTTCATAATGTCCCTTCTTTCCTGCTCCTGCTGGAGTTCACACTGTAAAGCACACATCCGTTTGGTTCCGCTTTGTCTGACAGTGGCCTGTGATACAAGAAACTCAATTGAATTAAAGGTTTGTTTTTCTTTTAATATGAAACATTAGTTTTATTACATTAGTTTTGTTGATTTGTAAACTGAATTTATGAAAAGTCACAAATGTCTATGAAAAAAGGAAAAAAATATATAAATAAATTGAGCTTAGTGAATCACAGGCTACTGTCAGGTAAAGCAGAACCAAACTCCTGTGTTTATGGTGCTTGTTGTCTCTGGCAGAGGTGGGGCTCGAATAGACAATAGTGTCATATCACGGTCATTAAAATATATTTTTTTACATATCACAGCAATGTATCACAAAAGAAGCAATACTTAAGATACAGTTTTCTTGCAACAAGTAAAAAATGTATTGAGTAAGAATGTTAAGAGTAATATCAGTGAAGTGGGTAAAAAAGTGAGTGTCCCCACATGTAAACTTAGAGATGGAACATTGCTGTATAAAAAATATTTGATGATATTTCTGTTTGTCCAGGACACAGACAGTGATGCCGATACAATAATTTTAGAACGGACCAGTTCTTCAGCTTCACCAAGAGCCTGTGATGTCCCAGAGTTAAAGAGGACTGACAGCGTATTTGTAAGTTTCATATGTTCATAACATGCATGTGCTGATCATTTTGTCTTAAGTTTACATTTAGTCTGCAGTATCAGTTGTATTGCTGAAGTTGTTAACAGTCTCATTTATTATCATGTCTAGGAGCATTTATATGCGTAAGGTCCTTTTTGTCAAAGCTTAGACATGACATTAACTACATGGCAATTGTGGTGTGATTTTAGAGACATTTTGCTAAGTAGACTAATCTATTGTTAACCAAAGAAAGCTAAAGTATTAGTTTAATGTTAGAAGTATAAACTAGTCTATGTTTGACTCAAATTTAAAGAAAACAAGTTTAATTTGAAGTCTTCCACAAACGTCTTTGGTGTTTATTAAGCTTATAATTTTGTAACCTTTTAATAGATTTATAAACTAGATGAGGGAACATAAACATTTAACTGAACCAATATTGTGTGAATTTATGCTTGTTATAAATTTGGTATTTACAGCTTACAAAGACCTCACTGAACTTCAGCTCCACTTCGTATGAAAGCAGCATTGACAGCGAGGATGAATATGTCCCTAATTCAGAGACAGATTCAGAAGAATCTGAGAGTCTCTCTCACAATATTGATGCTTCCTCATCTTCTGTGAATGCTGAAAAAGAATGTTCTCCACTTGGAGGTAAGGAGACAACGGCTAATTTAGACAGTGACAGCGACTGCGAGGTTTCAGTCCTGAAAGTAAAAAAGACTGCATATGGCCAAAGAATAAACAACAAAAAGCAATATTGCCTTTACTGCTCCAAGTCGTTCTGTAAAATGGCAAGACACTTAGCCCAGGTTCATAAGAACGAAGTGGATGTAGCAAAAGCTCTTTCTTACCCAAAGGGGTCTAAAGAAAGGAAGCTCAATCTGGACCTTTTGAGGAACAAAGGGAACCGTGTGCACAACACAGATGTTCTTAAAGTTGGTAAAGGAGTGTTGGTGCCCCGTCAACAATCCAGTGCGAAACACGTCAGTGTTAAAGACTACATGCACTGTTTAAACTGCCAAGGACTGTTCAGGAGAAAAGCGCTTTGGAGGCATATGTCAAGGTGCAACTTGGCCAGGAAGTGTCAAGTCACAAAACCAGGTAGATCCCGAGTTCAGGCACTCTGTGCTTATGCTGAGCCTGTTCCTGAAGGAGTGGAGAAAAAATTATGGAAACTGATCAGTGACATGAAACAAGATGAAGTAACGTGTGCTGTTAAAAGTGATGCATGCATCATCAAATTTGGAGAACATCTGTGTAACAAGATGGGCAGTGACAAAACCAAGCACGAGTACATTAGAACTAAAATGCGCGAGGCTGGTAGGTTGTTGGTCAGTGCGAGGAAAATGGGAAAGCTGCAGAGTATAAAAGATTTTTTCATACCTGCAAACTTTAATCATGTTATCAAGGCTGTTAAGCAGACATCAGGATTCAAAGATGAAGATGAGGTCTTTGGAATTCCATCTTTGGCTTTAAAACTGGGGCACAACCTAAAAACAATGTCTGATATTGCAGAATGTGAAGCAATGATCGCAGGAGATGAAGACGCTGTAAAACATGTCAAAATGTTTCAGCACATGTATTCGACAAAATGGAATGAGTTGGTGTCCGCCTCAGCCTTGAAGACGCTTAACGAAGCAAAGTGGAACGCTCCTGAACTTCTCCCTTTTACAGAGGATGTTAAGAAAATGCACATGTATCTTGGCAATCAAACTAAACTCTACCAAGAAAAGCTCAAATTTGAAAAAAGTCAGAAGAACTGGATAAATCTTGCCCAAGTAACTCTGTGTGATGTAATCGTCTTTAATCGCAGGAGAGCAGGAGAAGTTTCGAAAATGAGGTTGAATTCATATCTTCTCCGAAACACATCTGATTTACATTTAGATGTCGCTGATGCTTTATCTGAAGTTGAGCAGAAGCTCTGTCAGCATTTCCAACGTGTTGAAATTCGAGGCAAGCGTGACAGAAAGGTGCCAATACTCCTGACTCCAAGTATGCTGGATTCCATGGAGCTTCTTGTGAAGAATCGTCAAGCCTGCGGCGTACTGGATGAAAATTTCTTTTTTTTTGCAAAACCCATGACTGAGTCGTCCTACTACAAAGGCACAGATTGCATCAGGAAGGTTGCCCACCAATGTGGAGCCAAACATCCAAACACTTTATCGTCCACAAAGCTGCGGAAACACATTGCAACGCTATCTAAAGTCCTGAATCTGACGGATACCGAGTTAGACCAATTAGCGGATTTCATGGGACATGATATAAGGGTCCATAGAAAGTTTTACCGGTTACCCGAAGGAACGTTACAACTTGCAAAGATCAGCAAGGTACTGATGGCCCTTGAACAGGGAAGAGCAGAATTCAAGGGGAAAAACCTTGATGAAATAAACCTGGATCCTAATGGTAAGAGCACATGACATTGTTGCACTTACACATATTTTATATTGCCATTGTTTAGTTCCGTTACAAAGAAGCATGGAAACAAATGCTTTTCTACATTATGTTCTTTTTTACTATTTTTGCAGAGAAAGTGAATGTAGAAACGGAGGTTTCTGAAAGTGAGGATGAAGAAAGTGAGAATGAAACTCCAGAAAAGCACCGTCAGTCCTCTTTAACATCCATAGGTGAGGTCATCTGTGATTTCATCTGAATTCTTTCATTTAAAAGTGACTCATTACGTTTTTGTTTTGATTGCCTTTAATATTAAGTATTTAGATTTTGTTATTTGTATTATAAAATATCTGTGGATGTCCCTGATATGCTCATGTGACCTAAAACAGGTCTGCAGTCACCTGACCCTCAAAGCAGGTAAGGAACTTGATGTCATTATCACCAGGGTAGTGCCACTGAATGCCTAATGGTCACACCTCATGGTTTCATTCACCTTCATTCACTGTAGCCTCCTAGAACAGTCCTGCGCCTCCACTAATGGCTTATTTCCACTGCATCCTGTCTCTCACCCTTCTCACTGGTCACGTCTGCTCTACACTAAGCTCATGTCTGGACAGACTGTGTCCTCTATTCACCAAACCTGCTCACTCGGCCAGCCTCACCCATGGGGGATTGGCACCATCTGAAAGTAGTGTTTGCTTCTTTTTTTCAGCCAAACAAAAAAGGGGCAACCATTTAGTAACTAGTTCTCTGCTCATCACTTCCATCATCTGCTCACTGACTTGTGGCCATTCTACTGCATGTCCTCTGGACCCCATTCTTACTAGCACTAACTTTTACCATTGTGTCAACAATCAAACGTGATGTTTCATTTTCTTCTGAAACATTTCCTACAGCATTCAAGCGGGCTTTGGTAACTCCTCTGCTCTAAAAAACTTTCCTTAGTTCTGCTGAAGTTGAAAAAATACTGTCGGGTGTAATAATAATGGTGTAAAGTCTTAAGTCTTATTTCTTTCTTTCAGAGGAATTGTCAGTTGGCAGCACATCTTCAAGTCAAGCCTCTTCAGCATCTACAGGTAAAGTCAAACCTTTTCTTTTGGAAATCAGTACTGTAGCTTTTGTTTAAAGTGCGGGAAAAAAGTGATTATTTATTTTATCTTGCAGAAGAATGTTCACTATCGGCAAAGGAGAGAGAGAGTCCTTCAAGCTCAGGTAAAGAGTTAGGACTGCACTCACTGGACTACTCTGCTCTCTTATTGGCTAGACGGCCCAGTCTCTTGTGATTGGTTATCCACACAAATGAGTTCTAGTGTCTGGGGCTTTAAGTTTTTGTGGTACGTCCATGTAGAAAAACTCTGAACTTTGTGAAATGGGATCCAATCTAAAAACGACTTGAGCAGAGTCAACTTTTTCTTTCTTTATTTATGTGTGTGGTCAGTGTACATTCACATACAGCTACATTACACATTTACAAAAATCCGTGATGGAGATTGTTTTAAAGTGCCCCAGTTAATCTAGTTAATGCACAATTTTCTTGTATGCATGCAGTATTTACTTACCTATACAACTGATACACAGGGAGTGGACGGCTACACCTGCCACATACTCTCTAATAGCTTAGATCAAGTACACAGCCTGAGTGTGACGCATGCGCACACCTTGTAATCTGCACCTACAATGTCTTGGTGATCTAGTTAGGAGCTACTGTACATTGTACAGAAAGTAAAATATCATGGGTATCAAGAGTAATGGTCTGGCGCTCTACTTAGTATTGACTGCAGATGTTCTAGTGTACTTTACCTCTGTTGCGTACTCTACACTCAGCTTTTTAAAGTAAGGTGAAACACTGTCTCTTTAAAGTTGATGTAAAATTATTGTCATTTTTAGGTGTGTCAAGATGCCCAAAAAGGAAGTGGACAGAAGAGGAGGTGAAGGCAGTCGAGAACAAATTATTGGACTGCATCACATCTGGCAGGGTACCGGGGAAAAGGCAGTGTGAAGACTGCATCAGGTCAGCGCCGGTATCGCTTAAACACAGAACCTGGGAATCGGTCAAGTTCTATATCAAGAAAAGAATCACAGCATTCAAGAGGGAATGTGAGAAAAGGAAAAAATAATCATGTCTCAGTTTTTCTTGTTCAGGAAAGTCGAGCACTATGTGCTAAAAGATATGTTTTTGCTGCGTTTGTTACAGATGTGTTTGAACTTTTATTACAACAGTGAGATCTCTAAAGTTTATGCATTTGTACACCTCTGCTCTTCTTCTCTTCTCCTCTTCTCTCCTACTCTTCCCTCCTCCTCTTCTCCTCTTCTCTCCTACTCTTCCCTCCTCCTCTTCTCCTCTTCTCTCCTACTCTTCCCTCCTCCTCTTCCCTCCTCCTCTTCCCTCCTCCTCTTCGCTCCTCCTCTTCTCTCCTCCTCTTCTCTTCTCTCCTCCTCTCCTCCTCTTCCCTCCTCCTATTCTCTCCTCCTCTTCTCCTCTTTCCTCCTCTTCTCTCCTCCTCTTCTCCTCTTCCCTCCTCCTCTTCTCTCCTCCTCTTCTCTCCTCTCCTCCTCTTCCCTCCTCCTCTTCCCCCCTCCTCTTCTCTTCTCTCCTCCTCTCCTCCTCTTCTCTCCTCCTATTCTCTCCTCCTCTTCTCCTCTTTCCTCCTCTTCTCTCCTCCTCTCCTCCTCTTCCCTCCTCCTCCTCTCCTGTTCTCTTTTCTCCTCCTCCTCCCTCCTCCTCTTCCCCCCTCCTCTTCTCTTCTCTCCTCCTCTCCTCCTCTTCTCTCCTCCTATTCTCTCCTCCTCTTCTCCTCTTTCCTCCTCTTCTCTCCGTCTCCTCTCCTCCTCTTCCCTCCTCCTCTTCTCTCCTCCTCTTCTCTTCTCTCCTCCTCCTCCTCTTCTCTCCTCCTCTTCTCTCCTCCTATTCTCTCCTCCTCTTCTCTTCTCTCCTCCTCTTCTCTTCCCTCCTCCTCTTCTCTCCTCCTCTTCTCTCCTCCTCTTCCCTCCTCCTCTCCTCTTCTCTCCTCCTCTTCTCTTCTCCTCTTCTCCTCTTCTCTCCTCCTCTTCTCTTCTCCTCTTCTCTCCTCCTCTTCTCCTCTTCCCTCCTCCTCTTCCCCCCTCCTCTTCTCTTCTCTCCTCCTCTCCTCCTCTTCTCCTCTTCCCTCTTCCTCTTCTCTCCTCCTCTTCTCTCCTCCTCTTCTCTTCTCCTCTTCCCTCCTCCTCTTCTCTTCTCCTCTTCTCTCCTCCTCTTCTCTCCTCCTCTTCTCTTCTCTCCTCCTCTTCTCTTCCCTCCTCCTCTTCCCTCCTCCTCTTCCCTCCTCCTCTTCTCTCCTCCTCTTCTCTTCTCCTCTTCTCTCCTCCTCTTCTCTTCCCTCCTCTTCCCTCTTCCTCTTCTCTCCTCCTCTCTCCTCCTCTTCTCTTCTCTCCTCCTCCTCTTCCCTCCTCCTCTTCTCTTCCCTCCTCCTCTTCTCTTCCCTCCTCCTCTTCTCTCCTTCTCTTCCCTCCTCCTCTTCTCTTCCCTCCTCCTCTTCTCTTCTCTCCTCCTCTTCTCTTCTCTCCTCCTCTCCTCCTCTTCTCTTCTCTTCTTCTTTCCTCCTCTTCTCTTCTCTTCTCTCCTCTTCTCTCCTCCTCTTCTGAAAAAAAAAATTCTCATTATCATATGGAAAATTTTATTTAACCTAAAGAGTGTATTTGAAAAGCATAATTCTATTTTTGAGAATTTTCAAAAATTATTTAACCCAACACAAATAACCCAACTATAGTTTGACACATTAATTGGAATGCGCAGTGAAAAGAATGGGTTAAAAATACAGTTAACTAACACACATGATTTTTGAACATTTTTTAAAATGGAATTATTTGTTTTTGCAAAAAAATTCTTTTCAGTTTAGACTGAACATGTTAAAGGACATGTTAAGTTAAATGTGTTCAGTATTTCTACAGTACACTGCTGCACTTTAAAGCCAAAATGTTTGTCTAATAGAAATGACAAATAAAGTTTAGTCAGAGCTACTTTTTGTCAAAGAACAATTTATTTGAATACAATTGATTTGCATTTGAATGTATGTGCAATACAGATGTGATTAGTGGTGGCCTGGTTTGCCTACTGCAGAAAAGAAAAATATGGAACAGTTGCGCTTATATCCAAGGTTAAGTTCCAAGGTGAAGAATATGCTACTTAAATGTTATTTCTGTCGCTCTTTCTCTATTTTACAACATTAGTGAAAGATGGCTTACCTTATTAATCACGTCTCACGTAGCTCGCATGTTTTCTTGCACGGCTAGATGTTGTAGTCAAGAAAAATCATCACATTACTGGCAGAATTGGTCTGGGATGGTTGGCAGGGTGGCACCTGTTGATCTGTATGTGTTTATTTAACAAGTTTGGGGTGAGGTCCCCACTGGGATGCTTTTAAACATACACAGTGATGTCATTAATTAGCATATGAAAACATTACGTCACAGGTCCCCACCAGGTCGTTCTACCTGACGGGGTCCCCAGCAGGTTGTAAAAAGTCAGGTCAGTCTTCTGAGGCTCAGCCTCAAGTTTACAAGTGATATCTGTAATAAGGGCTGTAAATGGAGTGTGGATCAGTTTCTGCCTTGTCTATAGACCACTCAGAAAGGGTGGTTCCCACCAGGTAGCAGAAAGTCATGTGTCCTCACCAGGTAGCAAAAACAGGTACGTGTGTGTGTGTGTGTGTGTGTGTGTGTGTGTGTGTGTGAGACGTGCGTGCGACGTGCGTGCGTGCTAGAACTCCGGTGACGTAGGACGTAGTGCGGGGGCGGAGCCTGGAGTGCGCGTCATAACAAGACTGTTGCAGGCTAATAAATGAATAGAGGTAAAAGTAGTACAAGATGCAACCATTAATATCTTATTAATATAACCTGTTACGGGTCCTAGATAACATAAATATTATCATCAAGTATGCATGTTTTTTTCTGCAAACAGGAGGGCAATATTTTAAGCTTAAAGTAAATAAAGTAATAAATAAAAAATAAATATATAAATTAATGAATTTATTAATCATAATTATGTTTTACCATAAAATTATGTTAATACCATAAAAGGAAACACTAGACCAATATCACTATAATTAAGATATCGCTTGCTTAGATTTCATTTTTACTCAGTAACTGCCATCCACAGAAATAACTTCTTACTACAAGTCATTTCACAACTGAACTTTTCAAACCACAAAAAACTATTTAGATGAAGCTTTGGGAAAGAGTAGTGGAAGCTAGGTTAAGCTCAGATTTGAGCATTTGTGAGCAGTAATATAGTTTCATGTCTAGAAAGAGTATAACAGATGCAGTATTTGCTTTGATGATGCTGTTGGAGAAGTAGAGAGAAGGCTAGGGAGTTGCATTGTGTCTTTGTAGATTTAGAGAAAGTGTATGACAGGGTGCCGAGAGAGGAGCCTGGTATTATATGAGGAGGTCTGGAGTGAGAAGAGTGTATGAGACATTTTTGATAGCTATAAGACTGTGTTGACAGATAAGACAGATAAGTGTAAGACAGATGACATTGTGCTTTGTAGAGAGAGTAGGGAACAGGTGTAGCAACATCTAGGGAGGTGGAGGTATGCTCTGGAAATCAGAGGAATGAAGGTTAGCTGCAGCAAGACAGAATAAATGTGTGTAAATGAGAGGAACCCAAGCGGAACGGTAAGGCTACAGGGAGCAGGGATGTGCAGGATATATATATGTGGCGAGGTGAAGGGGGCTGGCTCGAACTCCGCCGATCCCCTGATTTAACAACTGTAGCCAATTACGCCACCTTGGGAATTGCACCCAAGGAAATAGACAACCCTAGTTATTAAATTAACTAAGGCACCCAGGTTCGTTCAGT
>QNUK01002018.1:0-21033 GCA_013621035.1 Clarias magur
CCAGCAATCACAATGCCATAAACTTTTGTCATATTTGTTCATGAGGTCTTAGCATGCTGAAAAGGCAGACAAGTTGTGAGGCGGGAAAAAGTGGCGCTGGCACAGGTGGTTGAGCTCATCATTGCTTGTAACTATAGTTCCTCTCTTTATTTTAAAATGTCACAGGGCCTTTATCTTCAGAGAGGTCCTTAGAGGAAAGCCAGACCAGGGAATACTATGATAAGTCCACCTGTTTGTGAAATGCTGGGAAAGGTGGTTTTGTGTATGACCCAGATAGTGCTTATGTGTTTTAACTAGATAGCTCAGACCCTATGACTCTATCTTTTTGACAGGATATCATGACCCACGCATTTCGACAAATGTACTGCGGCTTTCTAAGGAACTCTCACCACCTGGTACATCATACTGCCCATCATCCATCAGTGTGCTTTTCATTCCTGGTGCTTTTCATTCTTTGTGGGTCCTAGCAGAGGTTGCAATAGACAGCAGCAATAATCTGAGCTGGCCAGACTCGGAGTTCAAGTCAAGTCAAGTCAAGTAGGCTTATATTGTAATTCCAACCATATACAGTTCGTACACACTGAAACGAAACTACATACATGCAACAACATAAATTTAAAACACAGTTTTTTACATTTCTTTAAGTTAACCTAAAAACCTATCAAATTCTATACAAAAAATACACAATAGACAAAGTGCATGTGCAAATGTGCAAATAAAGAGGTACAATACAGACACAACAATGTAACACATAACAGTACTTTTTTTTGATGAAGTATGAGTTGAGGTAGTGGGAAGAGCAGCAGTAAACAATTTACATTGTGACAAGAACATAGGGGGCAAACAGCAGTGAAATAAATATTGTGCAAAAATATTGTGCATATAAGTATGTGCAATAAGAGCAGCACCGGTAGGTAGGTATGAACAGATTGAGATGGATGTATATCAGTGTGATTGTGCATGTGCGTTTATCAGTTCAGTCCAGATGTTATTTAGTTCATCTGAGTGATTTGTGTGTATGTGTGGGTGTGTGTGTGTGTGTGTGTGTGTGTGTCTGTGTGTGTTTATCAGTCCAGTCTCTTTGTGTTGAGGAGACGGATGGCTTGTGGGTAAAAACTGTTACATAGTCTGGATGTGAGTGCTCGAATGCTTCGGTACCTTTTTCCAGATGGCAGAAGCACCCTTGTGAGTGAATGTCAGGGGTGTGTCCGGTCAGTCACAATGCTGGTGGCTTTGCGGATGGAGCGTGTGATGTATATGTCCTTGATAGAGGGAAGAGAAACCCCGATAATCTTCTCAGCTGTCCTTACTATCTGCTGTAAGGTCTTGCGGTCTGATATGGTGCAATTTCCAAACCAGACAGTGATGCAGCTGCTCAGGATGCTCTCGATAGTTCCTCTATAGAAGGTGGTGAGGATTGGTGGTGGAAGCTGTGCCTTTCTCAGCCTTCTCAAGAAGAAAAGACGTGGAGCTGTGTGTCACTACAGAATCTTGAGTCAGCAGCGTGAACAGCAAGGGACTAAGAACGCAGCCCTGGGGGGCCCCAGTGCTCAGTGTGGTGGTGCTGGAGGTGTATTTCCGGATCCGCACTGCCTGAGGTCTTTCGGTCAGAAAGTCCAGGATCCAGTTACAGAGGGAGGTGTTCAGGCCCAACAGGCTCAGCTTCCCGATTAGGTGTTGGGAAATAATTGTATTGAATGCTGAACTGAAATCTATGTACAGCATTCTGACGTAAGTGTCCTTCTTTTCGAGATGTGTCAGTGCCAGGTGGAGTGTGTTGGAGATGGCGTCGCCCGTCGAACGGTTTGGACGATACGCAAACTGCAGGGGGTCCAGTGATGGAGGCAGCAGGGTCTTGATGTGTCTCATGACGAGCCGCTCAAAGCACGTCATGATGATGCGTGTGAGTGCAACAGGGTGGTAGTCATTGAGACAGCACGCAGAAGACTTCTTTGGCATGGGGACAATGGGGGAAGATTTGAGGCATGTGGGAACGATGCTCAGAGAGATGTTGAAGATGTTGGTGAGAACATCTGCCAGCTGTTCTGCACATTCTCTTTGCATTCTGCACGGATGTTGTCTGGTCCAGCAGTTTTATGTGGGTTGACTCTGCGTAGAGTTTTCCTCACATCAGCTGCGGTGAGACACAGCACCTGGAGACCACAACACCTGCGGACTTCCTCGCAGTCACGTCGTTCTCCATGTCGAACCGTGCATAAAAGCTGTTCAGCGCATTTGGAAAGGACCCGTCACTGTCACAGGCAGGTGATGAAGACCTGTAGTTGGTGATGGCTTGTATACCCTGCCACATGTGCCGTGTGTCGCCGCTGTCCCTGAAGTGATTCTGGATTCTCTGTGCATGTGTGCGCTTCACCTCACTGATGGCCCGGGACAGTTTGACCCGTGCTGTTCTTAGGGCCACCTTGTGCCCCACCTCCGCATTCATCCACGGTTTCTGTTTGGGTCGTGAGATTATGTTTTTGGAGACAGTGACATCATCGGTGCACTTGTTGATGTAGCTGGTCACTGATGACATGTACTCCTCCAAGGTGAAGTCGCTGTAAGTTGCAGCCTCCCTAAACATGTTCCAGTCAGTGTTTTCGAAACAGTCCTGAAGAGCAGAGATGGCTCCTGCTGACATGCTCGTGATCAGCCAACAAGTGTTTACGTTTGATGATTCAGGGCCACCTGGTTCTGAAGCAGGTGAAAACCTGGCCAATATAAGGCCTCTTCAGGACTGTTTTGAGAACACTGTTTAGGAACGCTGAAACTGACATGGAGGACACGTTATCAATGACCAGGTACATCAACAAGTGCACCGATGATGTCACTGTCTCCAAGAACATCATCTCACAACCAGCCAGAAATCATGGATTACTGCAGAGCTGCGTGCACTTCTGAAGATCTGAGACTCTGCCATCAGAGTGGGGGACCAAGGTCCCCTTAGGCAAGGTCTAAAATTTCCCGGGCCAACAAAGAGGCGACAACAGAGATGCAATAATACGTGCACATGCCCATTGAATCCTCAACCACTTCAGGGACAGTGGTGACAGATGGCTCATGTGGAAGTTCACACAAGCCATCACCAACTACAGGACATCATCACATGCCTATGACAGAGACGACTCCCTTGCAGATGCCCTGATGAGCTTCTACAGTAGCTTCCACCTGCAGAAGGACAGGACGGTCAGGAGAAGCCATGGGTCCCATCAGCAGGAACCACGAGTCAGCCTCTGAACATTGCTTAAACAAAGGAGATGGTTGCTGACTTCAGAGATGGTTGGCTCCTCTGTGGAAATCATCAACAGCACCAAATTCCTGGATGGCCACCTGGAGGAGAATCTCACCTAGTACCTTAACATCAGCTCCTTGCACAAGAAAGCTGAAGAAACGTCTTCTCTTCCTGATAAGGCTGAGGATGGCCCACGTTCCGCCACGTTCCGTTGGCAATTGTGTCAACTTGGAGTGCAAGACCCTACAGCGGATAGTGAGGACAGCTGAGGAGGTCACCGGAGTCTCTCTTTCCTCTTTTTGAATCCAAACTCTGCATCTGCAAAGCCAATAACATTCTGGCTGTTAGGAAACCCATCACACACCAATACTCTGGCATCTGGGAAAAGATACTGAAGCATTCAAACACTCCCATCCAGACTGTGCAACATCATCTTTTCAAAAGCCATCCATCTCCTCACAAAAACGGGACTGGGCTGATAATCAAATATACATACACTCACACACAAACACACACACACACACACAACACACACACACACACACACACACACACACACACACACACACACACACACACACACACACACACACACACACACACACACACACACACACACACACAAATGCACACTCAGATAACTCAACTACCTCAAAACATTGAGACTGAACTTATAAACATCACACGTGCAAACACACTGATCAATGACCATCTAAAAATTGTTCCTACCAACCTGTAATTGCTCTTTTTTCTTGAACATAGTACCACAGATAAAACAAACAGCAAGTTAAAGCTTGTGTTCACCTGATTGTGAAAGCCCACACTTAGACATTTGGGCCTCCGGCCTGCATTGGGGATGCGGATGGCCGTACGCCACCATTTCCCCATGGATTTGGTGCCTCTCTTCTGTCCCTGCTCACCGCTTAATGAAGGAGACCTCATTATTTTCTTTTATAAACTATAAACAACAAAGTTGTTTTCTTTATTTATATATTTTTATCATTATATTCTTATTTCATATTTATTTGAACATTTTCTTATTCATACTCTAATTTTTATTATTATAGTCATATTCTTTGTTTGAAATATTTTTCAGATCTTTGTTTTACTTGAAGTGATGCAAATTTTGCAAGACCTCCCTGGTTCTGCGCTTGAATGATGCGACGAACTTGCCTGCTGTGTGTGTACGCTACAGGAGTGAAAGAACTAATCACTTAAATGATGTGATTAGTGATTTCAGTGATAAGTACTTTCACTCTAAATTATTATACTTTAAATTTGAGTATTAAACAAAAAAACCTTATTAAATTTTTTTTTTCACTTTGTTGACAATTTGTTAAAAACAAGTTGGATGGTAGATTAAACAATAATAAAAATGTCCTGAATGTGTTTGACGTCCTAGAAAATTGTGTGTTGAAAGAATTCGTTGATCCATGTTCACAACATCACAAATAATGTAAATTTATTGGAGGTTAAAAATGTCGTTCAGAACATCTAATTAAAGAAGGGAGAAAATGAAGCATATACGCATTGTTTCGAATCAGCAGCATAAAAGTGAAAGGAATTATCATTTCAAAAACATTCAGTCTAGCATAAATGTTTAACAACTTTTTTCTTATTCTTTTTCATGTTTTGAGCATGAAAACTTCATATAAACTCGTTTTCTATGTTTTTACATGACCATGCATTATTTGTGTGAGAAAACCGCTTTCCTGACCTCGCACGGCGCTAAGAACACGGCAAACGCTTTATCTCACCATAAGGAAGTTAAACGTTGAATAATTTTCAAAACATCCATGCATTCTAGCATACATGTTGAATAACAATTTTTTTCTTATTCTTTTTCATGTCTTGAGCATGAAAACTCGTTTACTTTAATTTTGTCTATGAACATGCATTATGAGTGTGAGAAATCCGCTTTCCTGACGTCGTACAGCGCTAAGAACACGGCAAACGCTTTATCTCCCCATAAGGAGGTTAAAAGTGGCAGGAATGATAATTTCCAAAATATCCATATCTACATGTTACAAAACAACATTTATCTTATTCTTTTTCATATCTTGAGCATGAAAACTCGTTTTCGATGTTTTACATGACCATGCATTGTTTGTGTGAGAAAACCGCTTTCCTGACCTCGTACAGCGCTAAGAACACGGCAAACGCTTTATCTCACCATAAGGAGGTTAAAAGTAGCAGGAATGATAAATTCCAAAACATCCTTGCATACATGTTGAATAACAACTTTTTTCTTATTCTTTTTCATGTCTTGAGCATAAAAACTCGTTTTCGATGTTTTACATGACCATGCATTAGAAGCGTGAGAAAACCGCTTTCCTGACCTCGTACAGCGCTAAGAACACGGGAAACGCTTTATCTCCCCATAAGGAGGTTAAAAGTGGCAGGAATGATAATTTCCAAAACATCCATATCTACATGTTACAATAACATTTATATTATTGTTTTTCATATCTTGAGCATGAAAACTCGTTTTCGATGTTTTATATGACTATGCATTATTTGTGTGAGAAAACCGCTTTCCTGACCTCGTACAGCGCTAAGAACAGGGCAAACGCTTTATCTCACCATAAGGAGGTTAAAGGTAGAAGTAATGATACTTTTCAAAACATCCATGCATTCTAGCATACATGTTGAATAACAATTTTTCTTATTCTTTTTCATGTCTTGAGCATGAAAACTCGTTTTCTTTATTTTTTTCTAAGACCATGCATTAGAAGCGTGAGAAAACCGCTTTCCTGACCTCGTACAGCGCTAAGAACACGGCAAACGCTTTATCTCACCATAAGGAGGTTAAAAGTAGCAGGAATGTTAAATTCCAAAACATCCTTGCATACATGTTGAATAACAACTTTTTTCTTATTCTTTTTCATGTCTTGAGCATGAAAACTCGTTTTCGATGTTTTACATGACCATGCATTAGAAGCGTGAGAAAACCGCTTTCCTGACCTCGTACAGGGCTAAGAACACGGCAAACGCTTTATCTCACCATAAGGACTTTAAAGGGAGAAGTAATGATAATTTTCAAAACATCCTTGCATACATGTTGAATAACAACTTTTTTTCTTATTCTTTTTCATGTCTTGAGCATGAAAACTCGTTTTCGATGTTTTACATGACCATGCATTAGAAGCGTGAGAAAACCGCTTTCCTGACCTCGTACAGCGCTAAGAACACGGGAAACGCTGTATCTCCCAATAAGGAGGTTAAAAGTGGCAGGAATGATAATTTCCAAAACATCCATATCTACATGTTACAAAACAACATTTATATTATTGTTTTTCATATCTTGAGCATGAAAACTCGTTTTCGATGTTTTATATGACCATGCATTATTTGTGTGAGAAAACCGCTTTCCGCTTTCCTGACCTCGTACAGGGCTAAGAACACGGCAAACGCTTTATCTCACCATAAGGAGGTTAAAAGTAGCAGGAATGATAAATTCCAAAACATCCTTGCATACATGTTGAATAACAACTTTTTTCTTATTCTTTTTCATGTCTTGAGCATGAAAACTCTTTTTCTATGTTTTATATGACCATGCATTAGGAGTGTGAGAAAACCGCTTTCCTGACGTCGTACAGCGCTAAGAACACGGCAAACGCTTTATCTCCCCATAAGGAGATCAAAAGTGATAGCAAGGATAGTTTCCAAATTTTCCATTCACACACACATTTCCATTCTAGCATTCATGTTGAATGACAAATTTTTCTTATTCCTTTTCATACGTTGAGCACGTATGAAAACTTCATATAAACTCGTTTTTTATGGTTTACATGTTATGTTTTGCATCAGTGTTGTAATAATACGAATACATATCCTTCAAACACCCACCAACACACACACACACACACACACACACACACACACACACACACACACACACACACACACACGCACATATAATACACATACATATCCTTCAAACACCCAACGACACACACACACACACACACACACACACACACATAATACATACATACATATCCTTCAAACACCCACCGACACACACACACACACTTACACACATAATACACATACCTATCCTTCAAACACCCACCGACACACACACACACACACACACACACACACACGTACACATATAATACACATACATATCCTTCAAACACCCACCGACACACACACACACACACACACTAATACACATACATATCCTTCAAACACCCACCGACACACACACACACACACACACTAATACACATACATATCCTTCAAACACCCACCGACACACACACACACACTCACACACATAATACACATACATATCCTTCAAACACCCACCGACAAACGACACACAATACACACACATACCACAAACACCACCACACACACACACACACACACACACACACACACACACACACACACACACACACACACACAGAATCAAACTACTTATCCTTCACGTATAGTATAGATCCTAAACAAACACTCTCAATGTCTTATACAGACACACGCCTCACACACATCAGACATCCTACACAAATAATGACTAGTTCAAGCACCTGCGCCAGTACAATCGCGACCAAACCCGGCCCACATTGACTGGCAGCTACCAACTGCGCACCAGAAAGACACGTCCAGCAATCACAATGCCATAAACTTTTGTCATATTTGTTCATGAGGTCTTAGCATGCTGAAAAGGCAGACAAGTTGTGAGGCGGGAAAAAGTGGCGCTGGCACAGGTGGTTGAGCTCATCATTGCTTGTAACTATAGTTCCTCTCTTTATTTTAAAATGTCGCAGGGCCTTTATCTTCAGAGAGGTCCTTAGAGGAAAGCCAGACCAGGGAATACTATGATAAGTCCACCTGTTTGTGAAATGCTGGGAAAGGTGGTTTTGTGTATGAACCAGATAGTGCTTATGTGTTTTAACTAGATAGCTCAGACCCTATGACTCTATCTTTTTGACAGGATATCATGACCCACGCATTTCGACAAATGTACTGCGGCCTTCTAAGGAACTCTCACCACCTGGTACATCATACTGCCCATCATCCATCAGTGTGCTTTTCATTCCTGGTGCTTTTCATTCTTTGTGGGTCCTAGCAGAGGTTGCAATAGACAGCAGCAATAATCTGAGCTGGCCAGACTCGGAGTTCAAGTCAAGTCAAGTCAAGTAGGCTTATATTGTAATTCCAACCATATACAGTTCGTACACACTGAAACGAAACTACATACATGCAACAACATAAATTTAAAACACAGTTTTTTACATTTCTTTAAGTTAACCTAAAAACCTATCAAATTCTATACAAAAAATACACAATAGACAAAGTGCATGTGCAAATGTGCAAATAAAGAGGTACAATACAGACACAACAATGTAACACATAACAGTACTTTTTTTTGATGAAGTATGAGTTGAGGTAGTGGGAAGAGCAGCAGTAAACAATTTACATTGTGACAAGAACATAGGGTGCAAACAGCAGTGAAATAAATATTGTGCAAAAATATTGTGCATATAAGTATGTGCAATAAGAGCAGCACCGGTAGGTAGGTATGAACAGATTGAGATGGATGTATATCAGTGTGATTGTGCATGTGTGTTTATCAGTTCAGTCCAGATGTTATTTAGTTCATCTGAGTGATTTGTGTGTATGTGTGGGTGTGTGTGTGTGTGTGTGTGTGTGTGTGTGTGTGTGTGTGTGTGTCTGTGTGTGTTTATCAGTCCAGTCTCTTTGTGTTGAGGAGACGGATGGCTTGTGGGTAAAAACTGTTACATAGTCTGGATGTGAGTGCTCGAATGCTTCGGTACCTTTTTCCAGATGGCAGAAGCACCCTTGTGAGTGAATGTCAGGGGTGTGTCCGGTCAGTCACAATGCTGGTGGCTTTGCGGATGGAGCGTGTGATGTATATGTCCTTGATAGAGGGAAGAGAAACCCCGATAATCTTCTCAGCTGTCCTTACTATCTGCTGTAAGGTCTTGCGGTCTGATATGGTGCAATTTCCAAACCAGACAGTGATGCAGCTGCTCAGGATGCTCTCGATAGTTCCTCTATAGAAGGTGGTGAGGATTGGTGGTGGAAGCTGTGCCTTTCTCAGCCTTCTCAAGAAGAAAAGACGTGGAGCTGTGTGTCACTACAGAATCTTGAGTCAGCAGCGTGAACAGCAAGGGACTAAGAACGCAGCCCTGGGGGGCCCCAGTGCTCAGTGTGGTGGTGCTGGAGGTGTATTTCCGGATCCGCACTGCCTGAGGTCTTTCGGTCAGAAAGTCCAGGATCCAGTTACAGAGGGAGGTGTTCAGGCCCAACAGGCTCAGCTTCCCGATTAGGTGTTGGGAAATAATTGTATTGAATGCTGAACTGAAATCTATGTACAGCATTCTGACGTAAGTGTCCTTCTTTTCGAGATGTGTCAGTGCCAGGTGGAGTGTGTTGGAGATGGCGTCGCCCGTCGAACGGTTTGGACGATACGCAAACTGCAGGGGGTCCAGTGATGGAGGCAGCAGGGTCTTGATGTGTCTCATGACGAGCCGCTCAAAGCACGTCATGATGATGCGTGTGAGTGCAACAGGGTGGTAGTCATTGAGACAGCACGCAGAAGACTTCTTTGGCATGGGGACAATGGGGGAAGATTTGAGGCATGTGGGAACGATGCTCAGAGAGATGTTGAAGATGTTGGTGAGAACATCTGCCAGCTGTTCTGCACATTCTCTTTGCATTCTGCACGGATGTTGTCTGGTCCAGCAGTTTTATGTGGGTTGACTCTGCGTAGAGTTTTCCTCACATCAGCTGCGGTGAGACACAGCACCTGGAGACCACAACACCTGCGGACTTCCTCGCAGTCACGTCGTTCTCCATGTCGAACCGTGCATAAAAGCTGTTCAGCGCATTTGGAAAGGACCCGTCACTGTCACAGGCAGGTGATGAAGACCTGTAGTTGGTGATGGCTTGTATACCCTGCCACATGTGCCGTGTGTCGCCGCTGTCCCTGAAGTGATTCTGGATTCTCTGTGCATGTGTGCGCTTCACCTCACTGATGGCCCGGGACAGTTTGACCCGTGCTGTTCTTAGGGCCACCTTGTGCCCCACCTCCGCATTCATCCACGGTTTCTGTTTGGGTCGTGAGATTATGTTTTTGGAGACAGTGACATCATCGGTGCACTTGTTGATGTAGCTGGTCACTGATGACATGTACTCCTCCAAGGTGAAGTCGCTGTAAGTTGCAGCCTCCCTAAACATGTTCCAGTCAGTGTTTTCGAAACAGTCCTGAAGAGCAGAGATGGCTCCTGCTGACATGCTCGTGATCAGCCAACAAGTGTTTACGTTTGATGATTCAGGGCCACCTGGTTCTGAAGCAGGTGAAAACCTGGCCAATATAAGGCCTCTTCAGGACTGTTTTGAGAACACTGTTTAGGAACGCTGAAACTGACATGGAGGACACGTTATCAATGACCAGGTACATCAACAAGTGCACCGATGATGTCACTGTCTCCAAGAACATCATCTCACAACCAGCCAGAAATCATGGATTACTGCAGAGCTGCGTGCACTTCTGAAGATCTGAGACTCTGCCATCAGAGTGGGGGACCAAGGTCCCCTTAGGCAAGGTCTAAAATTTCCCGGGCCAACAAAGAGGCGACAACAGAGATGCAATAATACGTGCACATGCCCATTGAATCCTCAACCACTTCAGGGACAGTGGTGACAGATGGCTCATGTGGAAGTTCACACAAGCCATCACCAACTACAGGACATCATCACATGCCTATGACAGAGACGACTCCCTTGCAGATGCCCTGATGAGCTTCTACAGTAGCTTCCACCTGCAGAAGGACAGGACGGTCAGGAGAAGCCATGGGTCCCATCAGCAGGAACCACGAGTCAGCCTCTGAACATTGCTTAAACAAAGGAGATGGTTGCTGACTTCAGAGATGGTTGGCTCCTCTGTGGAAATCATCAACAGCACCAAATTCCTGGATGGCCACCTGGAGGAGAATCTCACCTAGTACCTTAACATCAGCTCCTTGCACAAGAAAGCTGAAGAAACGTCTTCTCTTCCTGATAAGGCTGAGGATGGCCCACGTTCCGCCACGTTCCGTTGGCAATTGTGTCAACTTGGAGTGCAAGACCCTACAGCGGATAGTGAGGACAGCTGAGGAGGTCACCGGAGTCTCTCTTTCCTCTTTTTGAATCCAAACTCTGCATCTGCAAAGCCAATAACATTCTGGCTGTTAGGAAACCCATCACACACCAATACTCTGGCATCTGGGAAAAGATACTGAAGCATTCAAACACTCCCATCCAGACTGTGCAACATCATCTTTTCAAAAGCCATCCATCTCCTCACAAAAACGGGACTGGGCTGATAATCAAATATACATACACTCACACACAAACACACACACACACACACACACACACACACACACACACACACACACACACACACACACACACACACACACACACACACACACACACACACACACACATGCACACTCAGATAACTCAACTACCTCAAAACATTGAGACTGAACTTATAAACATCACACGTGCAAACACACTGATCAATGACCATCTAAAAATTGTTCCTACCAACCTGTAATTGCTCTTTTTTCTTGAACATAGTACCACAGATAAAACAAACAGCAAGTTAAAGCTTGTGTTCACCTGATTGTGAAAGCCCACACTTAGACATTTGGGCCTCCGGCCTGCATTGGGGATGCGGATGGCCGTACGCCACCATTTCCCCATGGATTTGGTGCCTCTCTTCTGTCCCTGCTCACCGCTTAATGAAGGAGACCTCATTATTTTCTTTTATAAACTATAAACAACAAAGTTGTTTTCTTTATTTATATATTTTTATCATTATATTCTTATTTCATATTTATTTGAACATTTTCTTATTCATACTCTAATTTTTATTATTATAGTCATATTCTTTGTTTGAAATATTTTTCAGATCTTTGTTTTACTTGAAGTGATGCAAATTTTGCAAGACCTCCCTGGTTCTGCGCTTGAATGATGCGACGAACTTGCCTGCTGTGTGTGTCCGCTACAGGAGTGAAAGAACTAATCACTTAAATGATGTGATTAGTGATTTCAGTGATAAGTACTTTCACTCTAAATTATTATACTTTAAATTTGAGTATTAAACAAAAAAACCTTATTAAATTTTTTTTTTCACTTTGTTGACAATTTGTTAAAAACAAGTTGGATGGTAGATTAAACAATAATAAAAATGTCCTGAATGTGTTTGACGTCCTAGAAAATTGTGTGTTGAAAGAATTCGTTGATCCATGTTCACAACATCACAAATAATGTAAATTTATTGGAGGTTAAAAATGTCGTTCAGAACATCTAATTAAAGAAGGGAGAAAATGAAGCATATACGCATTGTTTCGAATCAGCAGCATAAAAGTGAAAGGAATTATCATTTCAAAAACATTCAGTCTAGCATAAATGTTTAACAACTTTTTTCTTATTCTTTTTCATGTTTTGAGCATGAAAACTTCATATAAACTCGTGTTCTATGTTTTTACATGACCATGCATTATTTGTGTGAGAAAACCGCTTTCCTGACCTCGCACGGCGCTAAGAACACGGCAAACGCTTTATCTCACCATAAGGAAGTTAAACGTTGAATAATTTTCAAAACATCCATGCATTCTAGCATACATGTTGAATAACAATTTTTTTCTTATTCTTTTTCATGTCTTGAGCATGAAAACTCGTTTACTTTAATTTTGTCTATGAACATGCATTATGAGTGTGAGAAATCCGCTTTCCTGACGTCGTACAGCGCTAAGAACACGGCAAACGCTTTATCTCCCCATAAGGAGGTTAAAAGTGGCAGGAATGATAATTTCCAAAATATCCATGTCTACATGTTACAAAACAACATTTATCTTATTCTTTTTCATATCTTGAGCATGAAAACTCGTTTTCGATGTTTTACATGACCATGCATTGTTTGTGTGAGAAAACCGCTTTCCTGACCTCGTACAGCGCTAAGAACACGGCAAACGCTTTATCTCACCATAAGGAGGTTAAAAGTAGCAGGAATGATAAATTCCAAAACATCCTTGCATACATGTTGAATAACAACTTTTTTCTTATTCTTTTTCATGTCTTGAGCATAAAAACTCGTTTTCGATGTTTTACATGACCATGCATTAGAAGCGTGAGAAAACCGCTTTCCTGACCTCGTACAGCGCTAAGAACACGGGAAACGCTTTATCTCCCCATAAGGAGGTTAAAAGTGGCAGGAATGATAATTTCCAAAACATCCATATCTACATGTTACAATAACATTTATATTATTGTTTTTCATATCTTGAGCATGAAAACTCGTTTTCGATGTTTTATATGACTATGCATTATTTGTGTGAGAAAACCGCTTTCCTGACCTCGTACAGCGCTAAGAACAGGGCAAACGCTTTATCTCACCATAAGGAGGTTAAAGGTAGAAGTAATGATACTTTTCAAAACATCCATGCATTCTAGCATACATGTTGAATAACAATTTTTCTTATTCTTTTTCATGTCTTGAGCATGAAAACTCGTTTTCTTTATTTTTTTCTAAGACCATGCATTAGAAGCGTGAGAAAACCGCTTTCCTGACCTCGTACAGCGCTAAGAACACGGCAAACGCTTTATCTCACCATAAGGAGGTTAAAAGTAGCAGGAATGTTAAATTCCAAAACATCCTTGCATACATGTTGAATAACAACTTTTTTCTTATTCTTTTTCATGTCTTGAGCATGAAAACTCGTTTTCGATGTTTTACATGACCATGCATTAGAAGCGTGAGAAAACCGCTTTCCTGACCTCGTACAGGGCTAAGAACACGGCAAACGCTTTATCTCACCATAAGGACTTTAAAGGGAGAAGTAATGATAATTTTCAAAACATCCTTGCATACATGTTGAATAACAACTTTTTTTCTTATTCTTTTTCATGTCTTGAGCATGAAAACTCGTTTTCGATGTTTTACATGACCATGCATTAGAAGCGTGAGAAAACCGCTTTCCTGACCTCGTACAGCGCTAAGAACACGGGAAACGCTGTATCTCCCAATAAGGAGGTTAAAAGTGGCAGGAATGATAATTTCCAAAACATCCATATCTACATGTTACAAAACAACATTTATATTATTGTTTTTCATATCTTGAGCATGAAAACTCGTTTTCGATGTTTTATATGACCATGCATTATTTGTGTGAGAAAACCGCTTTCCTGACCTCGTACAGGGCTAAGAACACGGCAAACGCTTTATCTCACCATAAGGAGGTTAAAAGTAGCAGGAATGATAAATTCCAAAACATCCTTGCATACATGTTGAATAACAACTTTTTTCTTATTCTTTTTCATGTCTTGAGCATGAAAACTCTTTTTCTATGTTTTATATGACCATGCATTAGGAGTGTGAGAAAACCGCTTTCCTGACGTCGTACAGCGCTAAGAACACGGCAAACGCTTTATCTCCCCATAAGGAGATCAAAAGTGATAGCAAGGATAGTTTCCAAATTTTCCATTCACACACACATTTCCATTCTAGCATTCATGTTGAATGACAAATTTTTCTTATTCCTTTTCATACGTTGAGCACGTATGAAAACTTCATATAAACTCGTTTTTTATGTTTTACATGTTATGTTTTGCATCAGTGTTGTGAGAAAACCGCTTTCCTGTCTTCGTACAGCGCTAAGCACACGGCAAATGCACGGTCAAAAGTGATATGAATGATAATTTCCAAAACAATCATGTATTCTAGCATACATGATGAAAACACGTTTTATCTCATTCTTGTTCATGTCTTGAGGATGCAAACTTGTTTTCTATATTTTACAGGACCATGCATTATTTGTGTAAGAAATCCGCTTTCCTGAGTTCGTACAGCGCTAAGAAAACGTAAAAATCTTTAAAGCAGCATCAACATCCTAAACCTCAAAGAAATCATGTCCAACACATATCTACATTCCTGCTTGCATGATGAATGACAACTTCTTTTGCTTTGTTTCAACTTAATTGACTCATCTGCTGTAGAAAATTGTAAACCTTTAATATGAAACTCCAATTGATACATTTTAAGTGTTCATCATGAATAAAATATTAAAGAATATTGTTCCCCATACTTAACTTCAACTAAAATCGAATTCTTTCAAATACGTTCCCAATACGTAGGTCAATTGCTTTTGCATTAGAGCCCATATAGCCGAGGCATCGGCATTATGATTGGCATTAGGGCAGCGTGGCCTAGCTACCATGCATGGATCAGTCTGACCGCTAGCCTTCTGCCTGAACAGAATCTCGTGGTGTAGTTGTGTGTTAGATTGCCCGTCCCTTCCATTCTCCGAACGGCTGCAGTAATTCTCATGCCGGCAGCGCGGTGGTTGCCGAACTCTCTAATTAGTTCAGAAAATATTCAAGGGTCCCATTAATGGTTCTGACAGTCTACTGTACAATCTTTTGTCATGCAATTGGCTTCATACTCTTCTAGGAGCCGAGTGAAAGGCAGAAGGCAGAATATTCATTCCCCTTGTGTTAAATTGGCCGAGCTACCGTTGAACTAACATCAAGGCTTAGGCAAAGTGGGACATAGTGGACAACAATATCAAGGACATGTGACAGACAGAGACCCACAAATTGATCCTCGCCATCCAAGTATGATGCACATGGAAGAGGGGTTAGGGTGATTGCAAAAATCTCTAACTAGTTCAGGATGTAGAAGGTGCATTGGCCTCCATTTCTTGGCCAAACTTGGGACACGACTAGATTGAAACGAACTGAACAATTTACACTAGTCATTTGCCAAACTGAACAAGAGGTCAGGTATTGTAGATCATTTGACAAATGCACAATGGACACACTACTACTCCAAAGACACAAACAGGTGCACATACACACCCATTACACAGACATGACACATCGTACACTGACACACACAATACACATCCTAACCTTCAATGCTTACAGATTAAGCAGGACCTTTTAATTGGACAACAAGATGGATCTACATTATGTGACTGACAAACACACAAAGAGATCCTGGCCTGAATGTACATGTGGAGGACTCGACTGGGTTGAGGAAAGGTTAGGGAGAACTGTGCCCTTTGGCAAGTCAGGCACACTCACACACACAGACACACACACATAATACACATACATTTCATTCAAACACACACACACACACACACACACACACACACACACACACACATACACACTACATATACACACATACTATACACAATACACTCACACAAGTCGCGCACACGGCCACACACACACACACACTACATATGCACAAATACCACACACACACACACACACACACACACACACACACACACACACACACACACACACATTACACACACTGCTCGAATAAACACCCATACTTCACACATACAAACTGACACACACCACACATACACTACACGTCATAAACTCTGTGGCTTTTAAATTAAGAAGGCCTATTTTGGTGGGCAAAAAGATAAGAAATATAGTATGTGACTAAAGGACAATTCGCTTGTCCTGTATATGCCATACACACACACATACATATGCAAACTCAACTCTCATACATATCACGCATCCTTACGCATTCTACACAAATGAGGACCTGCTCAATGACCTGTGCCATAACAGTCACCACCAAACCAGGCCTACATTGAGTGACTGCTACCAGTGGTGCACCATAAAGACACGTCCAGCAATGCTGATGCCTTAAACTTAGGTCATATTTGTTTAAGAGGTCTTAGCCAACTGAATAGCATAAGCATACAGGTTGTGAGGTGCAAACAAGTGGCGATGGCACTGGTGATTAGGCCTATATTTCTTCCTTTTATTTTAAATGGCTGTAGGGCCAACTTCTTGGCTTTCATCTTCAGAGAGGTCCTTGGTCCAAATGTACCGATGTACATTCTTGCCTTCGACCTTCAGCGGTTGGTTCTTGTGGAACTCATAATCCCACTGTTTTGGGTGAGGGGCTCTAGCTCTGGGAATATGGGAAGATGGTAGCTAAATTGGCTGCAGGGAGAAGATTGATCCTAGGTTCTTTGTAGCGGGAAGGGTTCCAGTTTTTGGCCCTACCTCAAATTATACATCCAATAAGTTTACGTGTTTGTGAAATACTGGGGAAAACGGTTGTGGATGGTTCAGATAGCTCAGACCATATGACTCTAAGTGGAGACAAGATGGCATGAGACACCTAAGCATTTCCACAAACATACTGCGGGCTACTATGGAACGCTCAACACCGAGCACATCATACAGCCCTTTGGCCGTCTCCGTGTGCTTTTCATTTCAGGGCCACACCGGTGGCTTCTTACAAATGTCGCAACATACAGCAGCGATAAACTGAGCCATGCAGTTTAAGGAATTCACACATCCTGAACGTTCACACACATACAAACACAAACACAAATACACACACACACACACACACACACATAATACGAAGACATATCCTTCAAACACCCACCAACACACACACACACACACACACACACACACACGCACATATAATACACATACATATCCTTCAAACACCCAACGACACACACACACACACACACACACACACACACACACATAATACATACATACATATCCTTCAAACACCCACCGACACACACACACACTTACACACATAATACACATACCTATCCTTCAAACACCCACCGACACACACACACACACACACACACACACGTACACATATAATACACATACATATCCTTCAAACACCCACCGACACACACACACACACACACTAATACACATACATATCCTTCAAACACCCACCGACACACACACACACACACACTAATACACATACATATCCTTCAAACACCCACCGACACACACACACACACACTCACACACATAATACACATACATATCCTTCAAACACCCACCGACACACACACACACACACACACACACACACACACACACACACACACACACACACACACACACAGACTCAAACTACTTATCCTTCACGTATAGTATAGATCCTAAACAAACACTCTCAATGTCTTATACAGACACACGCCTCACACACATCAGACATCCTACACAAATAATGACTAGTTCAAGCACCTGCGCCAGTACAATCGCGACCAAACCCGGCCCACATTGACTGGCAGCTACCAACTGCGCACCAGAAAGACACGTCCAGCAATCACAATGCCATAAACTTTTGTCATATTTGTTCATGAGGTCTTAGCATGCTGAAAAGGCAGACAAGTTGTGAGGCGGGAAAAAGTTTCGCTGGCACAGGTGGTTGAGCTCATCATTGCTTGTAACTATAGTTCCTCTCTTTATTTTAAAATGTCGCAGGGCCTTTATCTTCAGAGAGGTCCTTAGAGGAAAGCCAGACCAGGGAATTCTATGATAAGTCCACCTGTTTGTGAAATGCTGGGAAAGGTGGTTGTGTGTATGAACCAGATAGTGCTTATGTGTTTTAACTAGATAGCTCAGACCCTATGACTCTATCTTTTTGACAGGATATCATGACCCACGCATTTCGACAAATGTACTGCGGCCTTCTAAAGAACTCTCACCACCTGGTACATCATACTGCCCATCATCCATCAGTGTGCTTTTCATTCCTGGTGCTTTTCTTTCTTTGTGGGTCCTAGCAGAGGTTGCAATAGACAGCAGCAATAATCTGAGCTGGCCAGACTCGGAGTTCAAGTCAAGTCAAGTCAAGTAGGCTTATATTGTAATTCCAACCATATACAGTTTGTACACACTGAAACGAAACTACATACATGCAACAACATAAATTTAAAACACAGTTTTTTACATTTCTTTAAGTTAACCTAAAAACCTATCAAATTCTATACAAAAAATACACAATAGACAAAGTGCATGTGCAAATGTGCAAATAAAGAGGTACAATACAGACACAACAATGTAACACATAACAGTACTTTTTTTTTGATGAAGTATGAGTTGAGGTAGTGGGAAGAGCAGCAGTAAACAATTTACATTGTGACAAGAACATAGGGTGCAAACAGCAGTGAAATAAATATCGTGCAAAAATATTGTGCATATAAGTATGTGCAATAAGAGCAGCACAGGTAGGTAGGTATGAACAGATTGAGATGGATGTATATCAGTGTGATTGTGCATGTGTGTTTATCAGTTCAGTCCAGATGTTATTTAGTTCATCTGAGTGATTTGTGTGTTTGTGTGGGTGTGTGTGTGTGTGTGTGTGTGTGTGTGTGTGTGTGTGTGTGTGTGTGTCTGTGTGGTTATCAGTCCAGTCTCTTTGTGTTGAGGAGACGGTTGGCTTGTGGGTTACATAGTCTGGATGTGAAAACTGTTACATAGTCTGGATGTGAGTGCTCGAATGCTTCGGTACCTTTTTCCAGATGGCAGAAGCACCCTTGTGAGTGAATGTCAGGGGTGTGTCCGGTCAGTCACAATGCTGGTGGCTTTACGGATGGAGCGTGTGATGTATATGTCCTTGATAGAGGGAAGAGAAACCCCGATAATCTTCTCAGCTGTCCTTACTATCTGCTGTAAGGTCTTGCGGTCTGATATGGTGCAATTTCCAAACCAGACAGTGATGCAGCTGCTCAGGATGCTCTCGATAGTTCCTCTATAGAAGGTGGTGAGGATTGGTGGTGGAAGCTGTGCCTTTCTCAGCCTTCTCAAGAAGAAAAGACGTGGAGCTGTGTGTCACTACAGAATCTTGAGTCAGCAGCGTGAACAGCAAGGGACTAAGAACGCAGCCCTGGGGGGTCCCAGTGCTCAGTGTGGTGGTGCTGGAGGTGTATTTCCGGATCCGCACTGCCTGAGGTCTTTCGGTCAGAAAGTCCAGGATCCAGTTACAGAGGGAGGTGTTCAGGCCCAACAGGCTCAGCTTCCCGATTAGATGTTGGGAAATAATTGTATTGAATGCTGAACTGAAATCTATGTACAGCATTCTGACGTAAGTGTCCTTCTTTTCGAGATGTGTCAGTGCCAGGTGGAGTGTGTTGGAGATGGCGTCGCCCGTCGAACGGTTTGGACGATACGCAAACTGCAGGGGGTCCAGTGATGGAAGCAGCAGGGTCTTGATGTGTCTCATGACGAGCCGCTCAAAGCACGTCATGATGATGCGTGTGAGTGCAACAGGGTGGTAGTCATTGAGACAGCACGCAGAAGACTTCTTTGGCATGGGGACAATGGGGGAAGATTTGAGGCATGTGGGAACGATGCTCAGAGAGATGTTGAAGATGTTGGTGAGAACATCTGCCAGCTGTTCTGCACATTCTCTTTGCATTCTGCACGGATGTTGTCTGGTCCAGCAGTTTTATGTGGTTTGACTCTGCGTAGAGTTTTCCTCACATCAGCTGCGGTGAGACACAGCACCTGGAGACCACAACACCTGCGGACTTCCTCGCAGTCACGTCGTTCTCCATGTCGAACCGTGCATAAAAGCTGTTCAGCGCATTTGGAAAGGACCCGTCACTGCCACAGGCAGGTGATGAAGACCTGTAGTTGGTGATGGCTTGTATACCCTGCCACATGTGCCGTGTGTCGCCGCTGTCCCTGAAGTGATTCTGGATTCTCTGTGCATGTGTGCGCTTCACCTCACTGATGGCCCGGGACAGTTTGACCCGTGCTGTTCTTAGGGCCACCTTGTGCCCCACCTCCGCATTCATCCACGGTTTCTGTTTGGGTCGTGAGATTATGTTTTTGGAGACAGTGACATCATCGGTGCACTTGTTGATGTAGCTGGTCACTGATGACATGTACTCCTCCAATGTGAAGTCGCTGTAAGTTGCAGCCTCCCTAAACATGTTCCAGTCAGTGTT
>QNUK01002019.1:0-5000 GCA_013621035.1 Clarias magur
ACCAGGTGGTTCTAGCTGATCGCCTACAAACCCCCGGGCTGGGCAGTTCCAGTAATACACATCCTGAAGACACAGACATATGTACACAGTCACATACCTATACACACACGATTCGCTCACATACTATATACATACCACAGACACAAACACTACACATCCGACCCTGAAACATAACTACAAACACACATTCAAACACACACACACACACACACACACACACACACACACACACACACTGCAGAAGTCTCTAATTAGTTTAGAAACTGTACAATGATCAGTAGGCCTGCCAGAGTACTGTACTGTTTAGTCGCAAAATGTGGAAGGTTAGGTTTATACTCTTCTAGGAGATGAGTGACATGCAGGAAGTCGAGAATTATTTATTCACTGTGTGTTAAATTGGCCGTCATACTATTGGCCCAAATTCAAGGCTTACAAAAGTGGGGCACCCTTAGTGGACAACAATGTCAAAGGTCATGAGACAGAAAGAGACCCAAAAGTGACTTATATATATATATGATGTGGTGGGAGGTTGCATTGATTGCAGAAGTCTCTAAGTATTTCAGGATCTAGAATATGTGCTGGGCTGGGACATTACAAGCGTTCCTTGCCTGGTCATATATGCAAAGGATCCATGAATGGACCTCCCAGATATTTAATAGTGCTGATGTCATAAATGTGCAAGGGATGAATTGGTCTTTTAAAGATTTTTATTTATTTATTTATCTATTGAACGTCTACATCTTCTAGATCTCATTAAACTAAACAGTTTTTACATGAGATGGCCTAACATGGTTGAGTTAGGCCCAAACCTGGCCCACGTTGAGCTGAGGTGGGCAGTTCCAGTAATACAACACACATCCTGACACACACACACACACACACAAACACTGGTGCACAGATACATAGAACACATTCTATACACAATATATGCACACATACTATACACTTACCACATACAGAACCACTACACTCAAACATACAAAACACAAACACAAACATTATACATGCATACAACATACATATATACACTCACTACAAACTCACACACATCCAAAATAAACATACCACACACAATACACATTCATACACTCATACCGTACACACATAACCACACACAAACATCCACATAGGACAACACATACAGACAAACCCACACACACACACACACTCACACACACCCACACACACACACAAACACAGGCAATATTTTTGTTCTTAATGTACAGTACACATACTAAACAAAGACACACACACCCAAACACACACACACACACACACACACACACACCAGCGTGTGTTAAACGTATGTCATGTTTGCTTAAGAGATCTTAAAAAAGATGCACCTGTTGTGTGGTGCGCCCAAGTGGCGATGGCGCAGGTGCTTGGGCCCGCTCATAGTTGCATGTAACTATTTTTCTTTTCTATGTTTTTTTAAGGCTGGAGTGCAAATTTCTTGCCTTTCATCTTCTTCATCTTCTCTTCTTGAGAGGTCTTTGGTATACGAGCATCTGCCGGCCAGGGACACAAGAATGTTCTTCACCTGACCATGCATGCGGAGTCCCGATCGTGATGTTGCTGACGATAGTCCCGCTGCACAGTACTGGTTGTTGATCAGTGTGTTTGTGTGTGTGTGATTATCAGTCCAGTCCCTTTTTGTTGAGGAGACAGATAGTTTGTGAAGAGTGTGCCTGATGGGTGTGTCTGATCAGCCAGAATGCTGATGGCTTTGCGGATGCGGATGCCATGCAGTGTGTGGTGTAGATGTCTTCGATAGAGAGAAGAGAGACCCAGATTAGCTTCTCTGCTGTACTCTCTATCAACAGTAGAGTCTTGTGATCCGAGATGGCACAATTCCCAAACCAGATGGTGATTCACCTGCTCAGCATGCTATAGAAGATGGCCAGGATCAGTGGTAGAAGCTGCGCCCCGCACAGCCTTCTGAGAAAAAAAAGATACCGTTGGGCTTTCTTGTTTAAGGAGCTGGTGTTTAGATACCAGATGCTGTTCTCCTCCAGATGGACACGCAGGAATTTGGTACTGTTGACCATCACAAAGAAGTCGATTTTCAGTGGAGAGAGTGGTGCCCCCGTGGCCTCCTGAAGTCGACAATCTCTTTTGTCTTATAGACGATCAGATGTTGTTGTCTCTGCACCAGTCCGTTTGCCTCTGCACTTCCTCTCTGTTTACTGACTCGTCGTACTTACTGATGAGACCCACCATGGTCGTGTTATCAGTCTGTGTCGCTACACAGTCAAGAGTCAGCAAGTGATCAGGCCAAACAGGCTCAGCTTCCTGATCCGGTCTGGGTGGATGATAGAATTGAATCCCTAACTGAAATGTATGTACAGCATTGGACATAGGTGTCCAAGTTTGAGAGGGCCAGATGGAGTGTGCTGGAGATGGCGTCATCCATTGAACGGTTGCGGGCCGTACGCAAACTGCAGTGGGTCTAGAGAGGGGGGCAGTAGGGTCTTGAAGGTCTTGATCATAGTAGACTTGAATCACGTGGAATCGCTGCTCACAGACGCTGCTCACGCTGCTCACAGAGATTCTCTGAGCACTTTGGGGTATTGTCTTGTCCAGCCGCTTTACGTGAGTTGACTCTGCATAGAGTTTTCCGCACATGAGCCGTGGTGTGACACAGCGCCTGGTCGTTCGGAGCAGGGTTGGTCACTTAAATTCTGCAACAAGCTGTTCAGCACGTCTGGAAGGGATCTGTTATTTTCAGAGGCAGGTAATGATGTCCTGTAGGTGGCTGAATACCCTGATGAATTGAGTGGCTTGAATACCCTGCCACATGCTCCGTGCGGTGGTTGTGGATTCTCGGGGCGTGTGCACGTTTCGCCTCTGTGATGGCCAACTTGGTTCTTGCTGTTCTTAGACCCACCTTGTCTCCTGCTCTGGAGAATTTGTCTCGGATTTTCAGAAGTGCATGCACCTCTGCAGGGTTTCTGGGTGGGTCGGGAGATGATTGTCTCGGAAACAATTAAATCACTTGTTGATGTGACCCACGAGTGTTCCTCGCCTGATCGTGCATGATGGGTACCCATCGTAAGACCCACTGTTCTGCGTGAGGCTCTGGGCCTTGGGATCTTGCGCTTGGGACATTGGTAGATGGTAGCCAAATTGGCTGCAGGGAGTAGATTGATCATGTAATCCTAGGATCTTTGTGGACATAGGGGCAGTTTTTGGCCATACCTCAGGGAGAAAGCCACCTATAAGTCCCCTTGTTTTGGGCTCAAATCCTATGGCTCTATCTGCTCGACATGATGGCACGAGTAACCCACACATTTCCATGAATGTACTATGGATGGCTCACTACCTGTATAAGACAAACTTTCGGGCTTCTCCGTATGCTTTTCATTCATGTGCTACAAGGCTGGCTCCTAACAAATGTTGCAGAAGACAGCAGCGATAAGCTGAGCCAGCCAGTTCCAGAAATACCGACTGTAGTGTAGCATGATAAATATATGGCATCTATCCTTTCTGACTAGATCCGATAGGGCTAGTTACAGGTTTCTATTCTCTATCAACCGACCAGTCTTTACAATTAATGATTCAGAGTGCATTGGGCTTCTGTCTCTGCTCACCAATTACTGAAGAAGTCCTTGTAATTTTCTTTCCCTCTGGGTAGCACTATGCTAAAATTCAGCGGGACGTCCACTCTGATTTGTGGTCACTTTCAGATGATATCTCTAGATAATGCAACAATCAGACAGGCATTGCCCCAGGAGGAGTTCCGGGAGAAGGCCTCAGTCCTTTTAGGGATCTAGGTGCCTAATAGCTTTTTTCCCATTTTGATCCCGCATCTCCAGGTTATAGGATGAGGCAGCACACTTAATGTGCTTAATTTTTAAACTATCAAATCAGTAGTACCCAATGGTTCTTTTTCAATGCCTGCATGTTACGCTTACAGGAAATTCCTCATTCTTTCAGAACTTTCTTTATCATGTTTTATAATAGATAAGTCTTTAATGTGGTTAAGAACTTGCCCAGGACTTGTGTGATGCATTCCTGTTGAAGAATAGCATGACCTTCCGAAATGTGTATTTTGCCCATCAACAGGAAAGAAATTAAAGGAGGAATCATATAGGACATAAATTGTTTCATTTGAGCATTCGAAACATCTTGACCTATGATCTATACACATATCAATTTGATCTATATTGTATATAGATGTTAATATTTTCCATATTTATATGGCATATATTTTTTTAAATTATATTCTTCTTTCATCTTTTGTATACTTTATTTGAATATGTTCTTATTCATAATCAATTTTTTATTATAGACCTATTTCATATTCACATTGAATACTCAATTTGCTTTTTGAAATGCATCCGTTGCACAAGAGTGAAATGAGATCATGTTAAAACACTAATCGATGCATTAAAGAATGTCCTTTCCTTAAATATTCTTTTGCACTTTGTTGAAAATTAGAGGGTATGTCAAAACAAATTGTATGGCGCAATAAACCACCACCTTTGTTATCACCATTTATACTAAAAATGTCATCAATGTGTTTGATTTGCTAGGACTTGAGCATGGAAGATGTTGCAAGAATTCCTTTTTCTTCAGGCTAGCACATTTCACACTCGGGGAAATAATTGAACTGTAATATACTGAAGGAGAGGTGACGCATCGTTGGGGATAATAACCCCAGAAATAATCGACTTTTTTTTTTCTTGAAAAGACACTTGCATGGTAACAAAACAACCATATGCATAATATATATGAAGACTGTAGTAAAATTTCATGTTACTTCACGAGGAGAATCATCCGAAATTATTAGTATATTCATTATTATACATATATAAATTATTCATTATGTCCAAGATTGTATACTTGCAACATTAAGAAGACTTTTTTTTTTTCAAATTTTGAGCATGAAAACTGTATTTGAGCAGGCTGCTTTCATTCAGAAACAAATTCACAAGAATGATCATTTTAAACACAGTCATGCATTCTAGCATGCATATTGAAAAAAAGGTAAAAAAAAA
>QNUK01002019.1:10000-20983 GCA_013621035.1 Clarias magur
AGAGAAGAGAGACCCAGATTATCTTCTCTGCTGTACTCTCTATCAACAGTAGAGTCTTGTGATCCGAGATGGCACAATTCCCAAACCAGATGGTGATTCACCTGCTCAGCATGCTATAGAAGATGGCCAGGATCAGTGGTAGAAGCTGCGCCACGCACAGCCTTCTGAGAAAAAAAAGATACCGTTGGGCTTTCTTGTTTAAGGAGCTGGTGTTTAGATACCAGATGCTGTTCTCCTCCAGATGGACACGCAGGAATTTGGTACTGTTGACCATCACAAAGAAGTCGATTTTCAGTGGAGAGAGTGGTGCCTCCGTGGCCTCCTGAAGTCGACAATCTCTTTTGTCTTATAGACGATCAGATGTTGTTGTCTCTGCACCAGTCCGCTTGCCTCTGCACTTCCTCTCTGTTTGCTGACTCGTCGTACTTACTGATGAGACCCACCATGGTCGTGTTATCAGTCTGTGTCGCTACACAGTCAAGAGTCAGCAAGTGATCAGGCCAAACAGGCTCAGCTTCCTGATCCGGCCTGGGTGGATGATAGAATTGAATCCTTAACTGAAATGTATGTACAGCATTGGACATAGGTGTCCAAGTTTGAGAGGGCCAGATGGAGTGTGCTGGAGATGGCGTCATCCATTGAACGGTTGCGGGCCGTACGCAAACTGCAGTGGGTCTAGTGAGGGGGGCAGTAGGGTCTTGAAGGTCTTGATCATAGTAGACTTGAATCACGTGGAATCGCTGCTCACAGACGCTGCTCACGCGGCTCACAGAGATTCTCTGAGCACTTTGGGGTATTGTCTTGTCCAGCAGCTTTACGTGAGTTGACTCTGCATAGAGTTTTCCGCACATGAGCCGTGGTGTGACACAGCGCCTGGTCGTTCGGAGCAGGATTGGTCACTTAAATTCTGCAACAAGCTGTTCAGCACGTCTGGAAGGGATCTGTTATTTTCAGAGGCAGGTAATGATGTCCTGTAGTTGGCTGAATACCCCGATGAATTGAGTGGCTTGAATACCCTGCCACATGCTCCGTGCGGTGGTTGTGGATTCTCGGGGCGTGTGCACGTTTCGCCTCTGTGATGGCCAACTTGGTTCTTGCTGTTCTTAGACCCACCTTGTCTCCTGCTCTGAAGAATTTGTCTCGGATTTTCAGAAGTGCATGCACCTCTGCAGGGTTTCTGGGTGGGTCGGGAGATGATTGTCTCGGAAACAATGAAATCACTTGTTGATGTGACCCACGAGTGTTCCTCGCCTGATCGTGCATGATGGGTACCTATCGTAAGACCCACTGTTCTGCGTGAGGCTCTGGGCCTTGGGATCTTGCGCTTGGAACATTGGTAGATGGTAGCCAAATTGGCTGCAGGGAGTAGATTGATCATGTAATCCTAGGATCTTTCTGGACATAGGGGCAGTTTTTGGCCATACCTCAGTGAGAAAGCCACCTATAAGTCCCCTTGTTTTGGGCTCAAATCCTATGGCTCTATCTGCTCGACATGATGGCACGAGTAACCCACACATTTCCATGAATGTACTATGTATGGCTCACTACCTGTATAAGACAAACTTTCGGGCTTCTCCGTATGCTTTTCATTCCTGTGCTACAAGGCTGGCTCCTAACAAATGTTGCAGAAGACAGCAGCGATAAGCTGAGCCAGCCAGTTCCAGAAATACCGACTGTAGAGTAGCATGATAAATATATGGCATCTATCCTTTCTGACTAGATCCGATAGGGCTAGTTACAGGTTTCTGTTCTCTATCAATCGACCAGTCTTTACAATTAATGATTCAGAGTGCATTGGGCTTCTGTCTCTGCTCACCAATTACTGAAGAAGTCCTTGTAATTTTCTTTTCCTCTGGGTAGCACTATGCTAAAATTCAGCGGGACGTCCACTCTGATTTGTGGTCACTTTCAGATGATATCTCTAGATAATGCAACAATCAGACAGGCATTGCCCCAGGAGGAGTTCCGGGAGAAGGCCTCAGTCCTTTTAGGGATCTAGGTGCCTAATAGCTTTTTCCCCATTTTGATCCCGCATCTCCAGGTTATAGGATGAGGCAGCACACTTAATGTGCTTAATTTTTAAACTATCAAATCAGTAGTACCCAATGGTTCTTTTTCAATGTCGGCATGTTACGCTTACAGGAAATTCCTCATTCTTTCAGAACTTTCTTTATCATGTTTTATAATAGATAAGTCTTTAATGTGGTTAAGAACTTGCCCAGGACTTGTGTGATGCATTCCTGTTGAAGAATAGCATGACCTTCCGAAATGTGTATTTTGCCCATCAACAGGAAAGAAATTAAAGGAGGAATCATATAGGACATAAATTGTTTCATTTGAGCATTCGAAACATCTTGACCTATGATCTATACACATATCAATTTGATCTATATTGTATATAGATGTTAATATTTTCCATATTTATACGGCATATATTTTTTTTAATTATATTCTTCTTTCATCTTTTGTATACTTTATTTGAATATGTTCTTATTCATAATCCATTTTTTATTATAGACCTATTTCATATTCACATTGAATACTCAATTTGCTTTTTGAAATGCATCCGTTGCACAAGAGTGAAATGAGATCATGTTAAAACACTAATCGATGCATTAAAGAATGTCCTTTCCTTAAATATTCTTTTGCACTTTGTTGAAAATTAGAGGGTATGTCAAAACAAATTGTATGGCGCAATAAACCACCACCTTTGTTATCACCATTTATACTAAAAATGTCATCAATGTGTTTGATTTGCTAGGACTTGAGCATGGAAGATGTTGCAAGAATTCCTTTTTCTTCAGGCTAGCACATTTCACACTCGGGGAAATAATTGAACTGTAATATACTGAAGGAGAGGTGACGCATCGTTGGGGATAATAACCCCAGAAATAATCGACTTTTTTTTTTTCTTGAAAAGACACTTGCATGGTAACAAAACAACCATATGCATAATATATATGAAGACTGTAGTAAAATTTCATGTTACTTCACAAGGAGAATCATCCGAAATTATTAGTATATTCATTATTATACATATATAAATTATTCATTATGTCCAAGATTGTATACTTGACAACATTAAGAAGACTTTTTTTTTTTCAAATTTTGAGCATGAAAACTGTATTTGAGCAGGCTGCTTTCATTCAGAAACAAATTCACAAGAATGATCATTTTAAACACAGTCATGCATTCTAGCATGCATATTGAAAAAAAGGTAAAAAAAAAAAAAAAAAGAACTGCAAAGACAAGTCAATCACAGAGGCCGCTGAGAGAGCCTCGAGGTGGATTTGGATCAAGAGGTCCGCAAAGTTGGCCAGAGCTGCTGGGACACAAGTTGGGGCGTGATCAACCCCGGCTGGGTGAGAGAGGGTGTCTGATGTTGTGAGACCTGAAACACCCGAGGATCTCAGGAAACATCACTGATGATGTGTCGCAGTTCATCCAGAGATCTATCAAAGTACTACAATATCAACTCGTTATGTATGTTTTACATAACTGTGCATTAGTTGTGTGAGAAAACCGCTTCCCTTAGCTCGCAAAGCGCTAAGAACACGGGAAACGCTTTATCTCCGTATGCAGAGCATGAAACTCAAAGGAAGGATGATTTCAAACATATTCATGCATTATGGCATACAAGTTGAAAAACAACTTTTTTGTTATTATTTTTCACATTTTGGGCATGAAAATTGCATATCAACTGGTTTTGTATGTTTTACATAACTGTGCATTAGTTGTGTGAGAAAACCGCTTCCCTGAGCTCGCAAAGCGCTAAGAGCACGGGAAACGCTTTATCTCCGTATGCAGAGCATGAAACTCAAAGGAAGGATGATTTCAAACATATTCATGCATTATGACATACAAGTTGAAAAACAACTTTTTTGTTATTTTTCACATTTTTGAGCATGAAAATTGCATATCAACTGGTTTTGTATGTTTTACATAACTGTGCATTAGTTGTGTGAGAAAACCGCTTTCCTGAGCTCGTACAGCGCTAAGAACACGGGAAACGCTTTATCTCCGTATGAGCAGCAGAACACTCAAAGGAATGATGATTTCCATCACATTCATGCATTATAGCACACATGTTGAAAAACAACTTTTTTGTTGTTCTTTTTTACATTTTGAGCATGAAAGTTGTATGTCAACTCGTTTTGTATGTTTTACATAACGGTGCATTAGTTCTGTGAGAAAACCGCTTTCCAGAGGACGTACAGCGTTAAGAACACGGGAAACGCTTTATCTCTGCATGAGCAGCACAAAACTCAAAGGAATGATGATTTCTCTCACATTCATGAATTATAAATATTTGTTGCCTTGTTGTAGAGATCAGATATTGAATAACGTATCTGCATTAGATAAATGAAAGCCTTTAACATGAAACTCATATTTATTCATTCAACCGTTCATCATGAATTATACGTTCATACATCGTTCTTTTCCCCATACTAAACTACATCTTTAAATAACATTAAAATAAATTCCTAATTCTTATAATTGGTAAAATTCCTGCCTTTGTACAATTAGACAGGTATGAGTAAATTTCACACATCCATTGTACTACTACGTATAGTTGAGAGGGTAAAAAATTTTAGCTAAAACTTGCACTGGACGAGCTTTAAACAGAGCCCCAAAAGTGCCCAAATGATGCGCCCCACAGACGATGGCACCGGATGTAACTATGTTTCTTCTTTCAACCTTAAAAGGCTAGAATTAAATCACTGCATCTTAAACGGCCGGATGTACCGATGTATGTCGTTTGCTTCAACCTTTACCAAGTGGTTCTAGCTGATCGCCTACAAACCTCCAGGCTGGGTAGTTCCAGTAATACGCATATCCTGACCACACACACATATGTACAGAGACACATACACTAATACACACTATACGCTCACATACTATATTCTTTCCACAGAAACAAAGACTACACATCCGACGGTCACACATACTACAAAATCACACTCAAACACACAGACACACAGACACACACACACACACACACACAAACACACACACACACACACACACACACACACACACACACACACACACACACACACACACACACACACACACACACACACACACATGCTCACTACACATGCTCACTACACATTCAAAATAAACATCCCATACAAAATACACATTGTAAAAACACACAACATACAGACACTCATACAACATACACACATACAGACACTCATACCATAAACACAATCACCACCAAACACACAGGACAGGACATACAGACCACACACACACACACACACACACACACACACACACACACACACACACACACACACACACACACACACACATGAAAAAACAACCTTCTTATGCTTCACACAATGTTCACATACTAAACAAACACATATACACGTCTCACACACATGAAAAAAGTGCCCAAATGATGCGCCCCACAGACTCTGGCACCGGTTGTAAGGATTTTTCTTCTTTCAAACTTAAAAGCCTCTAATTAAATCTTCACTGCATCTTCAACGGCTAGATGTACCGATGTATGTTCTTTGCTTCAAGCTTTACCAGGTGGTTCTAGCTGATCGCCTACAAACCCCCGGGCTGGGCAGTTCCAGTAATACACATCCTGAAGACACAGACATATGTACACAGTCACATACCTATACACACACGATTCGCTCACATACTATATACATACCACAGACACAAACACTACACATCCGACCCTGAAACATAACTACAAACACACATTCAAACACACACACACACACACACACACACACACACACACACACACACACACACACACACACACACACACACTGCAAAAGTCTCTAATTAGTTTAGAAACTGTACAATGATCAGTAGGCCTGCCAGAGTACTGTACTGTTTAGTCGCAAAATGTGGAAGGTTGGGTTTATACTCTTCTAGGAGATGAGTGACATGCAGGAAGTCGAGAATTATTTATTCACTGTGTGTTAAATTGGCCGTCATACTATTGGCCCAAATTCAAGGCTTACAAAAGTGGGGCACACTTAGTGGACAACAATGTCAAAGGTCATGAGACAGAAAGAGACCCAAAAGTGACTTATATATATATGATGTGGTGGGAGGTTGCATTGATTGCAGAAGTCTCTAAGTATTTCAGGATCTAGAATATGTGCTGGGCTGGGACATTACAAGCGTTCCTTGCCTGGTCATATATGCAAAGGATCCATGAATGGACCTCCCAGAGATTTAATAGTGCTGATGTCATAAATGTGCAAGGGATGAATTGGTCTTTTAAAGATTTTTATTTATTTATTTATCTATTGAACGTCTACATCTTCTAGATCTCATTAAACTAAACAGTTTTTACATGAGATGGCCTAACATGGTTGAGTTAGGCCCAAACCTGGCCCACGTTGAGCTGAGGTGGGCAGTTCCAGTAATACAACACACATCCTGACACACACACACACACACACACAGGCAATATTTTTGTTCTTAATGTACAGTACACATACTAAACAAAGACACACACACCCAAACACACACACACACACACACCAATGTGTGTTAAACGTATGTCATGTTTGCTTAAGAGATCTTAAAAAAGATGCACCTGTTGTGTGGTGCGCCCAAGTGGCGATGGCGCAGGTGCTTGGGCCCGCTCATAGTTGCATGTAACTATTTTTCTTTTCTATGTTTTTTAAGGCTGGAGTGCAAATTTTTTGCCTTTCATCTTCTTCATCTTCTCTTCTTGAGAGGTCTTTGGTATACGAGCATCTGCCGGCCAGGGACACAAGAATGTTCCTCACCTGACCATGCATGCGGAGTCCCGATCGCGATGTTGCTGACGATAGTCCCGCTGCACAGTACTGGTTGTTGATCAGTGTGTTTGTGTGTGTGTGATTATCAGTCCAGTCCCTTTTTGTTGAGGAGACAGATAGTTTGTGAAGAGTGTGTCTGATGGGTGTGTCTGATCAGCTAGAATGCTGATGGCTTTGCGGATGCGGATGCCATGCAGTGTGTGGTGTAGATGTCTTCGATAGAGAGAAGAGAGACCCAGATTATCTTCTCTGCTGTACTCTCTATCAACAGTAGAGTCTTGTGATCCGAGATGGCACAATTCCCAAACCAGATGGTGATTCACCTGCTCAGCATGCTATAGAAAATGGCCAGGATCAGTGGTAGAAGCTGCGCCACGCACAGCCTTCTGAGAAAAAAAAGATACCGTTGGGCTTTCTTGTTTAAGGAGCTGGTGTTTAGATACCAGATGCTGTTCTCCTCCAGATGGACACGCGGGAATTTGGTACTGTTGACCATCACAAAGAAGTCGATTTTCAGTGGAGAGAGTGGTGCCTCCGTGGCCTCCTGAAGTCGACAATCTCTTTTGTCTTATAGACGATCAGATGTTGTTGTCTCTGCACCAGACCGTTTGCCTCTGCACTTCCTCTCTGTTTGCTGACTCGTCGTACTTACTGATGAGACCCACCATGGTCGTGTTATCAGTCTGTGTCGCTACACAGTCAAGAGTCAGCTAGTGATCAGGCCAAACAGGCTCAGCTTCCTGATCCGGTCTGGGTGGATGATAGAATTGAATCCTTAACTGAAATGTATGTACAGCATTGGACATAGGTGTCCAAGTTTGAGAGGGCCAGATGGAGTGTGCTGGAGATGGCGTCATCCATTGAACGGTTGCGGGCCGTACGCAAACTGCAGTGGGTCTAGTGAGGGGGGCAGTAAGGTCTTGAAGGTCTTGATCATAGTAGACTTGAATCACATGGAATCGCTGCTCACAGACGCTGCTCACGCTGCTCACAGAGATTCTCTGAGCACTTTGGGGTATTGTCTTGTCCAGCAGCTTTACGTGAGTTGATTCTGCATAGAGTTTTCCGCACATGAGCCGTGGTGTGACACAGCGCCTGGTCGTTCGGAGCAGGGTTGGTCACTTAAATTCTGCAACAAGCTGTTCAGCACGTCTGGAAGGGATCTGTTATTTTCAGAGGCAGGTAATGATGTCCTGTAGTTGGCTGAATACCCTGATGAATTGAGTGGCTTGAATACCCTGCCACATGCTCCGTGCGGTGGTTGCGGATTCTCGGGGCGTGTGCACGTTTCGCCTCTGTGATGGCCAACTTGGTTCTTGCTGTTCTTAGACCCACCTTGTCTCCTGCTCTGAAGAATTTGTCTCGGATTTTCAGAAGTGCATACACCTCTGCAGGGTTTCTGGGTGGGTCGGGAGATGATTGTCTCGGAAACAATGAAATCACTTGTTGATGTGACCCACGAGTGTTCCTCGCCTGATCGTGCATGATGGGTACCCATCGTAAGACCCACTGTTCTGCGTGAGGCTCTGGGCCTTGGGATCTTGCGCTTGGAACATTGGTAGATGGTAGCCAAATTGGCTGCAGGGAGTAGATTGATCATGTAATCCTAGGATCTTTGTGGACATAGGGGCAGTTTTTGGCCTTACCTCAGTGAGAAAGCCACCTATAAGTCCCCTTGTTTTGGGCTCAAATCCTATGGCTCTATCTGCTCGACATGATGGCACGAGTAACCCACACATTTCCATGAATGTACTATGGATGGCTCACTACCTGTATAAGACAAACTTTCGGGCTTCTCCGTATGCTTTTCATTCCTGTGCTACAAGGCTGGCTCCGAACAAATGTTGCAGAAGACAGCAGCGATAAGCTGAGCCAGCCAGTTCCAGAAATACCGACTGTAGTGTAGCATGATAAATATATGGCATCTATCCTTTCTGACTAGATCCGATAGGGCTAGTTACAGGTTTCTGTTCTCTATCAACCGACCAGTCTTTACAATTAATGATTCAGAGTGCATTGGGCTTCTGTCTCTGCTCACCAATTACTGAAGAAGTCCTTGTAATTTTCTTTTCCTCTGGGTAGCACTATGCTAAAATTCAGCGGGACGTCCACTCTGATTTGTGGTCACTTTCAGATGATATCTCTAGATAATGCAACAATCAGACAGGCATTGCCCCAGGAGGAGTTCCGGGAGAAGGCCTCAGTCCTTTTAGGGATCTAGGTGCCTAATAGCTTTTTCCCCATTTTGATCCCGCATCTCCAGGTTATAGGATGAGGCAGCACACTTAATGTGCTTAATTTTTAAACTATCAAATCAGTAGTACCCAATGGTTCTTTTTCAATGCCGGCATGTTACGCTTACAGGAAATTCCTCATTCTTTCAGAACTTTCTTTATCATGTTTTATAATAGATAAGTCTTTAATGTGGTTAAGAGCTTGCCCAGGACTTGTGTGATGCATTCCTGTTGAAGAATAGCATGACCTTCCGAAATGTGTATTTTGCCCATCAACAGGAAAGAAATTAAAGGAGGAATCATATAGGACATAAATTGTTTCATTTGAGCATTCGAAACATCTTGACCTATGATCTATACACATATCAATTTGATCTATATTGTATATAGATGTTAATATTTTCCATATTTATATGGCATATATTTTTTTAAATTATATTCTTCTTTCATCTTTTGTATACTTTATTTGAATATGTTCTTATTCATAATCCATTTTTTTATTATAGACCTATTTCATATTCACATTGAATACTCAATTTGCTTTTTGAAATGCATCCGTTGCACAAGAGTGAAATGAGATCATGTTAAAACACTAATCGATGCATTAAAGAATGTCCTTTCCTTAAATATTCTTTTGCACTTTGTTGAAAATTAGAGGGAATGTCAAAACAAATTGTATGGCGCAATAAACCACCACCTTTGTTATCACCATTTATACTAAAAATGTCATCAATGTGTTTGATTTGCTAGGACTTGAGCATGGAAGATGTTGCAAGAATTCCTTTTTCTTCAGGCTAGCATTTTTCACACTCGGGGAAATAATTGAACTGTAATATACTGAAGGAGAGGTGACGCATCGTTGGGGATAATAACCCCAGAAATAATCGACTTTTTTTTTCTTGAAAAGACACTTGCATGGTAACAAAACAACCATATGCATAATATATATGAAGACTGTAGTAAAATTTCATGTTACTTCACGAGGAGAATCATCCGAAATTATTAGTATATTCATTATTATACATATATAAATTATTCATTATGTCCAAGATTGTATACTTGACAACATTAAGAAGACTTTTTTTTTTTCAAATTTTGAGCATGAAAACTGTATTTGAGCAGGCTGCTTTCATTCAGAAACAAATTCACAAGAATGATCATTTTAAACACAGTCATGCATTCTAGCATGCATATTGAAAAAAAGGTAAAAAAAAAAGAACTGCAAAGACAAGTCAATCACAGAGGCCGCTGAAAGAGCCTCGAGGTGGATTTGGATCAAGAGGTCCGCAAAGTTGGCCAGAGCTGCTGGGACACAAGTTGGGGCGTGATCAACCCCGGCTGGGTGAGAGAGGGTGTCTGATGTTGAGAGACCTGAAACACCCGATGATCTCAGGAAACATCACTGATGATGTGTCGCAGTTCATCCAGAGATCTATCAAAGTACTACAATATCAACTCGTTATGTATGTTTTACATAACTGTGCATTAGTTGTGTGAGAAAACCGCTTCCCTGAGCTCGCAAAGCGCTAAGAACACGGGAAACGCTTTATCTCCGTATGCAGAGCATGAAACTCAAAGGAAGGATGATTTCAAACATATTCATGCATTATGGCATACAAGTTGAAAAACAACTTTTTTGTTATTATTTTTCACATTTTGAGCATGAAAGTTGTATGTCAACTCGTTTTGTATGTTTTACATAACGGTGCATTAGTTGTGTGAGAAAACCGCTTTCCAGAGGACGTACAGCGTTAAGAACACGGGAAACGCTTTATCTCCGTATGCAGAGCATGAAACTCAAAGGAAGGATGATTTCAAACATATTCATGCATTATGGCAAACAAGTTGAAAAACAACTTTTTTGTTATTATTTTTCACATTTTGAGCATGAAAATTGCATATCAACTGGTTTTGTATGTTTTACATAACTGTGCATTAGTTGTGTGAGAAAACCGCTT